>JASAUF010000321.1:1800000-1973559 GCA_030180095.1 Magnolia changhungtana | reverse complement strand
TTTCTACCTTTCCTCACTCAATTTTCTACCGCCATCGCTTTCGCCTAATTTTTTGCCCGTTACTTCGCTTAATTCTCGCCAATTTCTCGCCACCCTTGCCGCTTCAATTTCTAGGCTGGGCTGCCACCCCTCTACCACCCCGAGCCTCGTCAATTTCTTCCTCGCTTCAATTTCTACCTTCCTCGCTCACTTTCTACCTTCCTCGCTTCAATTTCTACCTTCCTCGGCTCACTTTCGAGCTTCGCTACGCTCAATTTCTACTCTTCCTCGCTTCAATTTCTAGTGTTCCCTCGCCTCGAAGCCTCGCTTCAATTTCTACCTTCCTCACTCACTAATTTACCTTCCTCGCCACCTTTTCTCAATTTTCTAGCCGCCACTTCCCTGCTCAATTTCTACCTTCCTCGCCACTTTCTTTGAGCTCATTTCTCGCGCATTAATTTCTACCTTCTCGCTCAATTTCGAAGCCTTCGCCACTTTTCCTTCTCGGCCACTGGAAGCCTCGCTTCAATTTTCTACCTTCCTCGCTCAATTTCGAAGCTTGCTCGCTAATTTCTACCTTCCTCGCTTCAATTTCTAGGTTCCTCGCTTCAAATTTCTGACCTTCCGCTCGCCTTCAATTTTACCTTCTCGCTACTTTACTGGCTTCTCGCCAATTTCTAGCTTCTCGCTAATTTCTACCTTCGCTCAATTTCTACCTTCCTCGCTTCAATTTCTTCCTCGCTCAATTTCACACTTTCCTCGCCAATTTCTACCTTCCTCGCGCAATTTCTTTGTGTTCCCTCGGGCCAATTTCTACCTTCTCGCTCTACCTTTAGGTTCTCGGCTACTTTTCGACTTCCTCGCTCAATTTCGACTCTTCCTCTCGCTCAATTTCTACCTTTCCTCGCTCACTTTCGAGCTTGCTCCGCCATTTTCTTTCCTTCCTCGCTCAATTTCTGTGCCTTCGCTCAATTTCGAAGCTACGCTTCCCGCTCAATTTCTACTCTTCCTCGCTTCACTTTCTGAGCTTGCCTCGCACTTTCTACCTTCCTCGCTTCAATTTCTAGGTTTTCCTCGCCTCACTTTCTTTCCCGCTTCAATTTCTACCTCCTCGCTCAATTTCGAGCTTTCGCCTCAATTTCTACCTTCCGCTAACCTTTCGAGCTTGCTCGCTCAATTTCTACCTTCCTCGCTTCAATTTCTAGGTTCCTCGCTTCAATTTCTCGACCTTCCTCGCTCAATTTCTACCTTCCTCGCTCAATTTCTCGACCTTCCTCGCTACAATTTCTACCTTCCTCGCTTCAATTTCCCCTAAGCTTCCTCGCCACCTCAGCTTCCCTCGCTCAATTTCTACCTTCCTCGCTCAATTTCTAGCCTTGCCTCGCCACTTCTACCTTCTCGCTCAATTTCTACCTTCCTCGCTCAATTTCGACCTTCCTCGCTTTCAAGCTTTCCCTTCGCTTCAATTTCTACTTCCTCGCTCACTTTCTACCTTCCGCTCACTTTCGGCTTCTCTCAATTTCTACCTTCCCTCGCTCAACTTTCAGCCTTCCTCGCCACTTTCTACCTCTTTCTACTTCCCTCGCTCAATTTCTACCTTCCGCTCAATTTCGAGCTTCTCGCCTCAATTTCTACCTTCCTCGCTTCAATTTCCTTCTTCTCGCTCACCACCTTCGACCTTTCCTCGCTCACTTCTACCTTCCTCGCTCAATTTCTACCTCGCTCAATTTCGAGCTCACCGCCAATTTCTACCTTCGCTCAATTTCTACCTTCCTCGCTTCAATTTCTAGCTTCCTCGCTTCAATTTCTACCTTCCTCGCTTCAATTTCTACCTTCCTCGCTACCTTCCTAGGCTTCCTCGCTCACTTTCTACCTTCCTCGCTTCAATTTCGAGTTCCTCGCCAATTTCTACCTTCCTCGCTTCAATTTCGGCTTCTTCCTGCCACACTTCTACCTTCCTCGCTCAATTTTCCCGCTTCAATTCCTCGCTCAATTTCTACCTTCCTCGCTTACAATTTCTTCCTCGCTCAATTTCTACCTTTTCTCGCTTTCAATTTCAGTTCTCGCTTCACTTTACCTTCGCTTCAATTTCTACTCTGCCTCGCTTCAATTTCTAGCTTCCTCGCTCAATTTCTACCTTTCCACTTTCAATTTCGCCACTTTAAATTCCTCCCAGCTTCGCATTTCTCCCGTCTTCCCTCGCCTCAATTTCACTTCTCGCTCAATTTCTACCTTCCTCGCCATTTTCTCTTCCTCGCTCAATTTTACCTTCCTCGCTCACTTTCTACCTCCTCGCTTTTACGAGTTCCTAGTTTCGCCTCAATTTCTACCTTCCTCGCCACTTTCTAGCTTTGCGCTCACTTTCTACCTTCCTCGCTCACTTCTACCTTCCTCGCTCAATTTCGAGGCTTCGCCTCAATTTCTACCTTCCTCGCCTCACTTCGCCACCTCCATTTCTCGCCTCGCTCAATTTCTACCTCCTCGCTCAATTTCTGCCTCCTCACTCAATTTCTACCTTTCCTCGCTCACCTTTCTAGCTTCCTCGCTCAATTTCTACCTCCTCGCTCAATTTACTTCCCTCGCTCAATTCGCTTCTTAAGCCTCTCAATTTCTACCTTCTCTAGCTTCCTCGCTTCAATTTCGAGCTTGCCTCGCTCAATTTCTACCTTCCTCGCCAATTTCGACCTTCCTCGCTCAATTTCTTTCACCGTCATTTTCCCCGCTTCTCTCAATTTCTACCTTCCTCGCCAATTTCGAAGCTTCCTCGCTCAATTTCTACCTTCCTCGCTCACTTTCCTTCCTTTGCAATTTCTCTCTCTTCAATTTCTACCTTCCTCGCTAATTTCGAGCTTCTCCGCCACCTCCTACCTTCCTCGCTCAATTTCTAGCTTCGCTCGCCTCATTTCTACCTTCCTCGCTTTCACTTTCGAGCCTCGCTCACTTTCGACCTTCCTCGCTTCACTTTCTTCGACTTCCTCGCCTAAATTTCTACCTTCCTCGCTCAATTTCGAAGCCTCGCCATTTCTACCTTCTCTCGCCAATTTGTAGCTCGCTCAATTTCACCGCCACTTCTACCTTCTCGCTCAATTTCTAGGTTGCCTCGCCACTCTCAGCTTCCTCGCTCACTTTCGACTCTTCCTCGCTTCACTTCTACCTTCCTCGCTCATTTTCTTTCCTCCCAATTTCTTCTTCGCCACCTCGCTTCTACCTTCTCGCTTCAATTTCTAAATCGCCTCATTCCCTTTTTCGCTCACTTTCTCGCTTCCTCACTTTCTACCTTCACCTTTTCTAGCTTCTCGCTCACTTTCAGCTTCGCTCAATTTCAGAAGCCTACTTCTCGACCTTCCTCGCCAATTTCTAGCTTCCTCGCTTTTCTTCGCCACTTTCCTCGCTCAATTTCGACCTTCCTCGCTTAATTTCTCACTCTTCAATTTACTCGCTTTCAATTTTTTTCCTCGCTTTTCAATTTCTCGAGCTTGCTTCTCGCTCAATTTCTACCTTCCTCGCTTCAATTTTTCTTCGCTTCAATTTCTACTTCTCCTCACACCTCGCTTCGCTCAATTTCTACCTTCCTCGCTCAATTTCTAGCTTCCTCGCCACTTTTCTTTCCTCGCTCAATTTCTACCTTCTCAATGCTCACCACTTTCTACCTTCGCTCAATTTCTACCTTCTCGCTTAATTTCTTCTCGCTTACTTTCTACTTCCTCGCTAATTACTTTTACTTCTTCTCGCTCAATTTCTACTTTTCCTCGCCACTTTTCCGCTTCGCCAATTCCTTCGCTTTTCACTTCTTCCTCGCCACTTTCTTCGCTTCTCGCCAATTTCTTAGCTTCCTCGCTTAATTTTACGCTTCCTCGCTTTCAATTTCTACTTCCTCGCTTAATTTTCTCTCAAGCCACTTTATTTGCTCGCCTCAATTTCTACCGCTTCCTTACTCGAAGCTTCACTTATTTTCTGCTTCGCTTAATTTCTACCTTCGCTTTCAATTTTCTTTCGCGCTTAATTTCTACCTTCCTCGCTTCACTTTCGAAGCTTCTCGCTTACTTTACTCTTCCTCGCTTTCAATTTTCGTTTCTCGCTCAATTTCGACCTTCCTCGCCACTTTTCATTTTCCTCGCTTAATTTCGAGCTTTTCTCGCCAACTTTCGACCCTTCTCGCTAATTTCGAGCTCACTTCCTCGCCAATTTCCCTTCCTCGCTTCAATTTCTACTTTTCATCGCTCACTTTCGCTTCCTCGCCATTTCGCTTGCTCGCCAATTTCTTCCTTACGCTTCTTAATTTCAATTTCTACGTTTCCTCGCTTCAATTTCGCTCGCTGCTTTCGCTCAATATGTAGCTTCCTCGCTCAATTCCAGGCCTGTGTTGCGCTTACCAAATCGTAGGCTCCTCGGGGCTGCTTTCTACGCCGCCGCTTAGCTAATTTCTACGTTGCTCGCCAACCATCGACTGATAATCTTCGAAAATAACTAGTTGGTCACAAAGTAGCTTTCTCTACCCTAAAATCATATGCAGACGTCAAGAACTAATTTTGCTAAGATATTCTTAAATGATTAAAAAATAAATGAAAAAAAGAGGAAAAAATTTTTATATACTTATATATACCTATTTATATAAATATGTATTAAAGAAAATTGTAGTAGAACAAATTTCTCCACGTAAAAAATAAAAATAAAAATAAATAAATAAAAATTTTATAGATCGCACAAAGTTATCATAGCTTATGGCTACTTATAATCCGTAATAAAGCGTAAAATTTTTTTCGATATATCGACAGATACCGATATATCGAAAATTGTAAGATTTTTTAGAAAAACTCACTGACAGTTCTGGACCATTTTCGATATATCGACTAACAGTCGATATTCGACGTTGGTTTTTTTTTTTTTTTTTTTTTTTTTTTTTTGTTACAATTCCACCACTTTTCGTGGGTCCTATTATAAGGTATGTGTTATATCCAAACCGTCCATTTATTTAAGCGAGCTCATATTTAGGCTTGAGACTAAAAATAAGATAGATCTAACTATCAAGTAGACCACACTGTAAAAGGCAATGGGATTTGAACGTCTACTATCAAACCCTTTTAGGGGTTATAAAAGTTTTTGATCATTAGGAAATTTGTTTTTCTTCTTCATCCAGTGTCTTTGTGACCTATGAATGAACTTAGACGAGGAGGATTTCTCACGAACATCACAGAGGCCCCCAAAAGTTTTTAACGGTCGATGCTCATTCAACACTGTTTTCTGTAATGTGGTACACTTGAGATTTGCATATACCTCATTTTTGGTCATATACCATAAAATGATATGGAAAAATATATGGACGGCATGGATGAATAGCATACATCATGGTGGGGCCCACAGACCACCGACCCCAATCTTTTTAAGCCGTTCGTACAACTCTCTCAGTTCGAGGAGCGTCAGCGCACGTCTTCGCAGCGAAAAGGAGGGGTAGTTTCGTCCTCAACGTCGCTGTCCGCACGTGCTAATCTAGATTGGTAACTAAGGTTTGTATTCTTTCATAGAAACCGCTGGGTAAAAGGGTTTGTATACAGTGGTCATTTTCTCTACCAACAACTCTTCTATAGTCCGATCCCTGATACCCCATCTCTTTCGTTGTCACGGAGAATCATTCCCTACATCGGTAGCCCGCCCTAACTCCCTCCGAAAGCAGTCAGAGAGAGACGTGCGAGACCATGGATTCGAGTGCTGCTCCTCGCAGAAGCGGAGGCCTTCTCGAAGGTCTTTACAGGGTTATCATGCGCCGCAACTCCGTCTACGTCACCTTCGTCATCGCTGGTGCTTTCGTCGGAGAACGCGTATGTTTTCTTCTTTCCCATTTTGCCCTTAACTGCAACCATCTCCTCCGTCCCTTTAATCTTCTCAGGTCCTTTCCTGTAAATTTCCAGTCTCGTAGTTCCTTTTTTTTTTTTGTTCTCTTGTTGCCGGAGAACGAGAGAGGGAATTGCATAGGGATGTGGGGTCCTGATGCATCGGTAAAAAGTGGGGCCCGTGGCCCGTGATCAGACCGTCGATCTCGTGGTCATGATTGCCGATTGGACAGCTGGATGATGCTAATCCTTCGATCAGCCGCTTTACGAATAGATGACGGTAAAAAAATATTCTGCAATCTTTATGAGAAAGGCTGAAGATTGGATGATGTCCAATCTGGGCCTTTTTTAGGGACACCTTCATTCATGGGATTTATTATTATTATTATTATTTTTTCTGGGGAGGGGTGAAGATCAACGGTCCGGATCTCTGAAATGTGGGCCCCACTTGCATGGACCAGGAGATTGGGGCACCCCCTAATTCCTCAGATGAGAAAGGAAAGTGTTTATTTATTTATTTAAATTTTAATTTTATTATTATTTTTTTTAATTTTTATAACACCCCTCCAATTGTTATGCCTAAGCACGACATATTTGTATGCATGGCATGCATTTACAAGATCTGGACCATTTATCTGCTGGACCCCACCGGTCGGATGATTATAGCTACTGATTGGTAGATTTGCCCATTGAAAATGACTATTGGCTGAAACTCAGTGTGTATGGTCTCCTGACCATTTTATTTTGAGGGTTTGGCAGCCCAGCCATGATTTGACCCAACTGATGAACAGTCCTGAGTCTGCAATCCAAATATATGGATCTTGAGTGCATGATATCGCCAACTTTCAGTTTTCTGTTGCGTACTTCTTGTTACAGAAACTGATAGAAGCAGCAATAAAATGAAGTTACTGTGGCCAATTTTCCACTACCTTGTTGAGGTGTAGCCAACAACTTTAGGGGGTGGAATTAACATTCATCATATTTCGTTTTGAAATGACTTGGCTTTATTAAGTTGCTAGATCACACCTTGTTTGGCAATTGGCACAATTCTCTACATTGCTGCTACGTCTGGCATAAATTCACAGCAATCTAAACTGCCTGGATCATGGCCCCATAGTGGATCGATCAATGGAGGCATGGAGCATAGCTTGAAATAAAGTGGTGGAAGGATATTTGCACAAAGAGGTCGCATGAAGAAATCAAAACAACAAACCCAACTAAAGTCTACCAATTTTGGGTTTAAAGTATATTTACACAAAGCATCAAGAAAAGCGGCAACAAATTTATGTGTGGGAGTAGGGAAGCATTTGTTTCAAAATGTTATCGAGTATAAAAGGCTAGGAAGCAGGAGTGGGAGTGTAAGTCTGATTTGCAACTAGTTAGAGGGATGTAGCAACTACTTTAAAGCATGACTGCATGAGAATTGATTTGGCCCTTATCCCAACTCAAACCATGTACTGAATATATTTGGAGAGGCATTCCAAGTTTCCAATATGTGTAGGAATACAATTTATGAACTTTTTCTACTTGGTATGGAACTAATTCCAATTCATACTTTTCTATTAGCTGTTTGATTTTTACTTATCAGCCGATCCCAAATAGGTGGGAGGCAAGGCTATGATGATGATGTCGATGTCGACTACGATTTGATTTTTTACATGGATGCTTATTCAAAAAATGATGTATGTAGAGTTGTTGGTTGACATGAGCTGGTTTTTGGCTGCAGGTAGTTGATTACGGAGTTCATAAGCTTTGGGAATACAATAACGTTGGGGTATTTCATCTATTACCTACCTTGTTAATTCCATGTTGAACTGCCTCATTTTTTCTTTGGAAGTATTCTAGTTTGTTGGACATCATCATCATCATCTTAGCCTTATCTCAATTAATTGGTGTCTGCTGCGTGAATCTTGTTCCACCATTCCAATCTATCAAGGGCCAGACCTTCAGTTGGACCATCGGTCATCAGGTCTTTAGTGTGTTGATAGTGTTGGACATATAAGTGAGAGATATCGTTGCTGGTTAACTTGAAGATTTACGGCTGCTTTTAAACCGGAATCTGCAAGAGTTTTATCTGACTGTTGGGTCCAATGGCACCTGCTGGAATGTGGCATGTTACTTTTCAGTGGGTGCTCCACAATACATTAACAACAGGCAAATGGAAATATCCATTTTCCTGTTATTTCTGTTTCGTGGCATGCCTTTCACGACATGAGAAGCGGTGTTCTGACGTGGTCCATGGTCCATGGCGCCTGACCATTCCTTCAGAAATTTTACTCAGGGGTTTCAGTCCAATCATTGCTTGAATCTTGTAACAAAATTCAGCTTTGATACTTGATCAACTTTTCAAAATCATGATTGGAGAGGCCTTTGGGACCTTGTGGAGAATTTTTTGAGCTTGATAAGTGCTGTTGATACCTTTGTTTTGTTGGGTTTGGGTTTCCTGTCACATTTATAACCAACAGAAGACATCCTTAATTTCTTTTGGATAGTAAATCTTTTTAATGCTAACCAAAGCTACAAAGCAATCATTATGAAAGGGGCAGTGATTCCCCTGTTACAAGACTGGGCAATTCACTCCCCTTAGCAAGTTCATCAACCACTGCATTTGCCTCTCTTTTTAATGCGTACTGAAGAAACTGAGGCAGTTCCTTTTATTTCTCTAATCTCCTCAATGCATTAGGCCAGACGCAGTGGATAGAGAGACAGAACGAGCCCCAGCTAATGGCAAGAAAAAAGTGTCCTTCGATTAGGTTAAGACCAGACCATAGTGCATGTACCTCAGCTTCACTGGACTCTGTGGTTCCAATAGGCCCAACAAAGCCCCCATTACATCTCCCAAGGTGTTCCTAATCACCACTCTGGAACCGGTGCCTCAGCGTCATTAGAGTCTGCTGTTCCAATGGGCCCAGCAAAGCCCCTATCACTTGTCCCAAATTGTTCCTAATCACCTCTCTGAGACCAGCCAGTTCAAGGATTGCCCAATGAGCTTTCTTTGACATTGACCTTTCATAGGTCTTCAGGTCAAGGGGGCCAAACAGTTTGATGAGCTACCGGGAAACTCCCATCCTCCAAGACTGACAAACATCTGTTTACTTTTGATGCCTATGGTTTTATTGGGCTCCCTGTCACATTTATAACTAGCAAGGAGGCATCCTTAATTTTTTGAAGAGTTTGAAGAAAGTTCTAGTGATTTCTCTTTATGGGTGGTTTGTGAGGGAGCCTTTCATGATCGGAGCACATACCACATAGGCTAAGCATTAAGAGGCCTTTTTTTGTCATTGGTTCTGAGTACAATTAGTTGCAAATGTGTGTAGGCAAGTTGTTAGATTATTTGTGTTTCATCCACGTCCTTCATCCAACTAGTTTTTTTCTTCACTTTGGATGGTAGAATACATATCTGAGCTGATTCCTGACATTGTTGCCTAGATTTATTATAGCTGTCCATGAGTTGGGACTGGGTCAAGCAAAATCAAAATTTTGAATAGGGCAGCCCAACAGGCCTGGGGCAAATAGTTCAAAACCAGGGCCCAAACCGGCCTGGCCCACCCCACTGATAGTCTGCTTGGAATGCCTCTTTTACATGGGAAGGCAAACACTATCTTTTGGTGGTTAGATCAGTTTCAAAGGCTCAAAGTTTATAAGTTTGGGAAGTGGGACTCTATTCCTCATTATTGGATGTTGAACTTGTGATGCAGAACACATCATTTAATGCTAGCATGCAACGTGGAGATTGTGGAAGAGTCCATAAAGTAATTCAATTAACAAAAGATGCTAACTCACTAAGTAATTAAGAGTAAACAATAAGAAATAAAATATGATTTAACCTAAATCACATGCTCGCATTCTAAGAAATCACATAAATCAATTAAAGCTAGGCCCGGTGGAAGGATAAAACTTCCTGTTATGGGTAAAAATGAGCTGGTCAGAAGTGTGAGGTCGGCTCAGACATTGGTGCGCGTCATATGGTCGACCAACACTAGTCATGACCAAAGAGCCCCCCAATGATCAGAAATGATATTCTGTACGTTATTGTATGACGCCGAGCTCCTCCATGGCCCTTGCACCGTACGATAAGATGAAGAGGATGGTCATCCCCGATTTCATCTATATCCTACTAAGGAAGGGAGCTTAGTCTCAGTGTTCGGATATGACGTCCAAGGGCAGGTTGGTAGGTCGGTGATCTGCTCAATGTTAAGGGAAAACTCGACCACGACTCATTAGAGAATTTAAGTCGGTAAACTACTCATCGGGATTGCTATGTACGCCACCTTGGATGCTCGGCCTTGGCCTCCTACTACATGTTTCTTCTGATTTCGACTACTCAGACCTTGTTGAAAAGATTTATCCGAGATCTTTGCTGAAGATCTCGGTAGATAACCGTGACACGCTCGGGAATCGGGATACGATTCCCTCTACAATACGCACCTACTAAGTAGGGAGTGCCATTTACGCCATCACACCTATCGGCTATAAATAAGAGCCTCTCCAATGATGAAATGCGTTAATGCAGAAATCTGGACGTCTTCCTTAGACCACTTAATACCTGCAAGAGAAGACAAAGATGGAGACCCTGACTGTAGCAGGGGACCATTCGATGCCAAAGTCAGACAAGCAAGCTAGGTCTAGTAGAACGTAGGGTTTTTGGGTGTCATTTGTGTGTACCTTTCACGGCAGATGGAGGCCCTATTTATAGGCTTGGAGATAGTTACGTGAGGAGAGACGTTTCCTGAATCACAGGCATGCGTGCGTTCAACAGATGTTTCTCAATCGTTTTATGAGATCACTGGTGAAGATAAGATCAAGTGGTCGAGGTCAGAAGATGTAGCAGGAGACCGAGGTTGATCACTCGAGCGAACCTCTATAGCTGCTCTAAGGGAGGGCGTCCAGAGCTAGGCTCTTTAGTGGTTTATGGTCTAGTCTTCCTCCAACCTTCGTGGTTCATACTGTGAAGTCAAGCCCTCGGCGTCGAATCCTTAGGTTCTGATTAGATTACTGTCCTGCCTGTATCGGTCGTAACTGATCAGTGAGATCGAGCTCCCTGGATGGAGCTTAAATGGCTTCATGGATGACCATCCTCTTCATCTTATCGCTTGGTGTAGGGCTTCCCTGAGTGTAGCAGCTCGACGTCTTGCCTCGTACTGAGTCATACCTCGGAGGCTCTTACCAAGAGATGATTCGAGCAACAGCTTAGAAATGGATAGGGCTGTGAAAGAGCTCGGTGTTTAATGGAAGCGGAGATACTTCATCTTCTGATGGTCGAGCTCGGTGTTGATGAAAGGTGTTGATGCAGAAATCTGGACATCCTCCTTAGACCACTTAATACCTGCAAGAGAAGACAAAGATGGAGACCCTGGCTGCAGCAGGGGACCTTTCGATGCCAAAGTCAAACAGGCAAGCTAGGTCTAGTAGAACGTAGGGTTTTTGAGTGTGATTTGTGTGTACCTTTCACGGTAGATGGAGGCCCTATTTATAGGCTTGGAGATAGTTACGTGGGGAGAGACGTTTCCTGAATCACAGGCATGCGTGCGTTTAACAGACGTTTCTCAATCGTTTTGCTAGATCATTGGTGAAGATAAGATCAAGTGGTCGAGGTCAGAAGATGTGGTAGGAGACTGAGGTTGACCACCCGAGCTAACCTCTATAGCTGCTCTGAGGGAGGGCGTTCGGAGCCCGGCTCTTTAGTGGCTTATGGTCTAGTCTTCCTCCAACCTTCGTGGTTCATACCATGAAGTTAGGCCCTCGGCGTCGAATCCTTAGGATCTGATTAGATTACTGACCTGCCTGTACCAGTCGTGACTGATCAGTGAGATCGAGCTCCCTGGATGGAGCTTAAATAGTTTCAGGGATGACCATCCTCTTCATCTTATCGCTTGGTGTAGGGCTTCCCTAAGTGTAGTAGCTCGACGTCTTGCCTCGTACTGAGTCATACCTTCGAAGCTCTTACCAAGAGATGATTCAAGCAACAACTCAGAAATGGATAGGGCCGTGAAAGAGCTCGGTGTTTAATGGAAGCGGAGATACTTCATCTTCTGATGGTCGAGCTTGAGGAATAGGTAGGTTTCCCAGCAGTGGATTATTGTTTTCTTTGAGGAGTTCCTTGGTCATGTTCGGCACTAGCTGATCACGCGACGAGCATAGATGTCCGAGCTGATCTTTTCTCCTTGGCTAGGCCATTTTTACTCATAACAGTAGCCCTCCACTTCCGAGGTCGGACTATCTTGCGCGTGGGGTGATGAGCCTGCTCGTCATTAATGCGTAATAAGGTGGTAGGCGCGGGGATCAAAGCAGATCTGCAATGATGGTACGACACGCTCGAGGTAACGTGCGTTGGCAAGGCACCCGTTCGGCTCCTGACCTTTCATTATTGGAGAGACTCTTATTTATAGCTGATAAGTACAGTGGCGTAGAAGGTAGTCTCCCTACTTAGTAGGTGTGTATTGTAGAGGGAATTGTACCCCGAGTGTGTTGCGGTTATTTTCCGAGATTTTCGGCAAAGATCTCGGTCAGATTTCATCGATAAGGTCTGAGTGGTCGGAATCAAAAGAAACATGTAGTAGGAGGCCGATGTCGAGCATCCGATGTGACCTACATAGCCATTTCAAGGAATAGTTTACCGAATTGGATTCTCTAGTAAGCCGTGGTTGAGTTTTCCGTTAACATTGAGCAAATCACCGACTTGCCGATTTGCCCTTAGACGTCACATTCGAGCACCGAGACCGAATTCTCTTCTTTAGTAGGATATAAATGAAATTGGGAATGACCATCCTCTTCATCTTATTGTGCGGTGCAGGGGCCATGGAGGAGTTCGACGTCGTACAAAAACATACAGAATAGCATTTCTGGTTATTGAGGAGCTCTTTGGTCATGACTGGTGCTGGCCGATCATGTGACGTGCACCGATGTCCGAGCCGACCTCACACTTCTCACCAGCTCATTTTTACCCATAATAAAAGGTACTCACAAATTACACCAAAAAACCTTGTTCTACTAGACCTAGTTTGCCTGTCTGACTTTAGCATCGGAGGGTTCCCTGCTGCAGTCAAGGTCTCCATCTTTGTCTTCTCTTGCAGGTATTAAGTGGTCTAAGGGGAACGTCCAAATTTCTGCATCAATACTTCCAATTTAGCATAGGCACATTTCACATTCAAGGGACTAGTAGGTTTTATGATAGGGTTAGGAAGGGAAAATTTTAAAAATTAGGGTTCATAGGAATTAGGGATTTAGGGTTTAGGGTAGGGTTATGGATGGGGAATTAAGGGGTTTTGATGGGGGAAGCAAGTGGAAATCAACGGATTGAGTGGTTGTCCTTACAGTCGGCCTAGGAGCTCACACGTGTGGGTCGTTGGCTAGGGTTTTGGAGTTCTCAATAGTTGATTTCGGTTGGGGTTAAAGGTGAATAATGGAAAGTTAAAGAAAAAGATGATTTGAATGGTCTTGGAGAAGGGAAAAAGAGAGATGAAGTTTTTGGAAAAATACCTCTTTTGGATAGAAAAGAAAAGAGAAGGAAGATGATAGATGGAAGTCTCGCACCCCTGTTGAATGGGGAATGGAATTACACCACACCTAAGCTCCAAATCACATGGAGTATTCTTCAAATCACATGAAGAAGAGAAAACACAAAGTCCCCCCCCCCCAAAAAAAAAAAAAAAAATAATAAATAAATAAAAAATAATGGCATTAGTGCTTCACACGTCGATATTTCTCTTTTACAGTCTCAGAAAAAACATTTTATAAAAAGACGCTTTCATATAATATTCTCAACATAAAGACACTAAATAAATTAAAAATTATTCCTAACTCCTTACTCTCAATACAAATATAAGATATACCAAAAATAACAAAGCATGTAAACAATCTAAACAACTAAATTATTTCTTGGCCCAAGGGGGTCCATGATCAAGATGTCCGATGACAACGATCCAACAGTCCAATCATTTTGTCCTCTTGAACCAACGGTTCGATGTATCCATCAAGTTCCTATATGCAACCCGCATGCATCTTCCCAGTGTGGGGTCTTTAAAGATGCACGAACATACATGTGGGATCTTCAACATGGCTAAGAATGTGAATTGGATCAAGTGGGCCTCATGTAATGGTCGTCTAGCCATAAGAAGTTTGACTCAACCCTCCTCTGGTATGGTGTTCGGATGTCCTCATCAACTTGTAATCGTCATTTGTTTTTGAGAGAGAGAGAGAGAGAGAGAGAGAGAGAGAGAGAGAGAGAGAGAGAGAGAGTAGCTCGCTCATTGAAAGTTACATAGCTTTGGTGCATGAGCAAAGTTTTGTTGGGAAAACTTGTTGAGCCATTGTAAAATTTTGTTGATTATAGTTTTGGTTCCATTGATTTCAGTCATTTTTGTCAGCTCATATATTATTTTACCCACTTTCTTTTCCTCATCAATAAGTAGAAAGGCTTTATCATCTAGTCTTTTGGGATTTTAAAATTGTTTTATTTATTTATTTATTTATTTTTATTATTTTTTATAAATTCTCAATTGACTATTGGTATGAGATTGAGGTTGATTAGGGTTTAACCCTATTAGAGAAAAATCCCAACTACCTTTGTCCCAATTAGAGAAAATCCTGCCTAAATTTGACTAGGATTTGAGACAGGTCTAGAGCAGCCATTTCACATCCAAGTAGGATGCAAACGACATGCTCAACGGCTGATCTAGATTCAAAAAAAAGAAAAAGAAAAAGAAAAAGAAGGTTACTTTGAAGGGTAAATGTGCTTTGAAGGTTGCTTTTTGTGTGTGTGTGTGTGTGTGTGTGTGTGTGTGTGATGTTGGGTGTGTATGAGGCAAATAACCCTATTTTAAAAAGAGTATCTGCCCAATCACTCCTACAGTGAATTAAGGGAAGTATAATCATTAAGGCTCTCTCTTCCCTGGTTTTTCAGAAGTATCTCCACCTCAGACCTTCTGGAAGACCAGTGTAGTCAAAGGCGTTCCAGGTTTATGCCCAGCCATTGTTGGCCACCTGCGCCCTGTGCCTAGCATCAATGATAGGTGCACTTGGGTGCCGTCTGCATAATATAGTGAGATACCCGTTCAGGTACCTCAGAAATGGTCATTTTGGTATGTTAATACCCTTTAAGGGTGGAAAGAAGTCATATAGACACCCTTTGAGCACATTATTCCCATTTCCTTTAGATCCAAGCTTCGATATATGAAAATTGTCTCTTCTCCAAAATTTCTTAGATTTTTTATGAACTCGTGAGGCGTTCTTCTTGATTTCTTTTGTCTATTGGCGTTTTAAGTATTGCATTGGACTTCTTAAAAGCATTTTGAGTTTCCATTTGTGACATATAAAAGATTAAGACAAACTAAGGATTTTAGTGGACCTGGAATATTTAGATTAGAGGATTTATGGATATTGAAAATTTGGATGCTTGTGACTTGGAAAATTTAGGGATTTTAGTAAACCTTTGATCTTTGCTTTGGGAATTTGGGAGAGTTGGGGAAATTAAGAAATTTAGGGATAAGATTTGGGGAATTCAGAACATTATGGTTTATAATTGGAGACTAAGAAAAATAGGGACATGGGTTTTTGAGTTAAAAGAAATTGGGAATTGTATGATATTAGGGTTTCTATGTTGGGGAAATGGAGGAAATTTGAAATTTGAGGGTTTTGTGGATTAATTTGAATCTTGAGTAGATGTGAGTTTTTGGAACTGGTATCTAATTATCACCTTGATTAAAATATCCTACCCAAACGTAACTTTTTTTTTTTTGAGCACTAGCCAGGGAAATGGCCCCAACAACACACAACCTCCAAAACTCTACAAGTGTTAAAATTAGTTTTAGAGCTAAAACTATTTCGACCGGCTCGATGACGACGTCTCCAGGAGGGTCTCCTACCTAGAGATGAAGTTTGGTTCAAGAGAGTGGGCCCGATAGCTAAGAAAAGCCTATCATGGGAAATAAAATCAATGTGTATGTATATATATGTATACATGTATATGTACATATATAAAAATATATTTATATATATGTATGTATGTATATGTCATGTAGACACCCCCACCCAGTGTAGGAGACTTGATTATAACAAGCTTGAGACATGAACAATGTATTCGCCCAAATCCTACTCAAATCAAGCCTAAATCCTACCCAATCCAAGCTCAAATCCTACCCAAAACTGAGCACAATACCAAGCTTAACTTCGACATTATTGCTCAAGATCATGCTAGATGAGCACTAGCCAGGGAAATGGCCCCAACAGCACACAACCTCCAAAATTCTCCAAGACCTGCTCTAGATTTGCTTGACCACACTAGATGGAGATGATCCTTGATCTTGAGTTGCTTGGCCTACTTACATAATTTTCCACTTGTTGAGTTAAAATTATCACTTTACGTATGTTTTCTGCAGCTGTCAAAAATATTTTCACATCTACATATATAGTTTTTGAAAGAGAGTTCACAAACTAGTGTTTCTCATAAAACTCGATAATGTCTTGGCAGCCAAGTGTCTCAAAGTATGTAATCATGGTCTTAGGAATCCGGTGTCACTGTTAAGGAATCTTCCTCAATCCTCACATTGCTATTCAACTCGGAATCGACTAGGCCATTTTCATGTGGGGCTCTATTGTGTTGAATGTGGTTCTTTGAAGATATTTTGAATGATGTTGAAATGGAGTTTGCTTTCTTAATGGGAACTCTTCATGAAATAAGTATTGATACCTTGGTTGTAGATAAAAAAAGGTGTGGAAATGATCAACAGGTGGAAGCTTTTCCTCTAACTCCCTTTTTTTAAGGTTTGTGCATTTGGAAACCCTTACTACCGGTGTGCTGAAGTTGTGGAAAGCTCCATTACTCTCAGGTTTCAAGCATTTGTGTGGAATTGTGGATTGCTGCAACAAATAAAATTCTCACTCTTCACAATCTAGAGAAGAGGTCCATTGTGATGACAAATATATATTTTTTAGAGATAATTGAAATTTTACAAGACACCTGCTAGAAGGCGAGGAAAAAAATACAACTCGATGCTAAAAAGAAGAAAGATAAGCAGACTTCTCTATGTTTACAAAAGATGCCCAACCCATAACAACATTCTTAACTTTGCTAATAACCTCTTCCACATAAGATCCCTTGTTCTGGAAACATCGACTAATCCCAATCCCCCCAAAACAAACCATAGATTTTCCATGCAATAAGTTTCCATATTGCTTTCGAGATTTTCCTACACCTCCTTGCCAAGCCCAAAGAAGATCATTAACTGACTTCGGCACCACCCAAGAGATCCGAGAGAAAGCTAGAAAATTCTCCCACTCTTCAAGCAAAGGGAGCAATGAATGAATAAATGATCAATCGACTCCTCACCCCCATGCACATCAAACAAATGTTGGGAAGAATGAGGGATATCTTTTGAAGTTTATCAATGGTTCACATTCTTTTCCTTCCCACTAGCCAAACAAAGGCTGCAACTCTAGAAGCAGCTCCATAATACCACTAATGGAACGGATAGGAAGGCCTATAAATATGGGGCGGCTTAGAAATCAATATGTAAAGCGAGCGCACTGAAAAGATACCTGAACTATGCGCTTTCGAGACCATCGAGTCTTCTTCTTGAGGTGAGGGGTTCATGATTTTCAGATAATCTGACAAGCTGACTAATTCCACAATTTCCTTGTCCAACAAATTCCTCTGACACAGAGGAGACCGAACCACTGACCCGCCACAGTAGAGCAACAACAATCGACAAGAATGAACCAGTCCGTGGTAATACTAGCAACTCTAGGGAAGAGCTCTTGGAATGCCTGGTCTCCGCACCAAATATCCACCCAAAAACAAATGTGATCCCCCTTTCTAATCGAAAAGGCTATCCCACTGTGATACCAAACATGTACATTGTGTAGAGAAGATAAAAGAGTCAGTGGATCACTTATTTCTTCATTGTCAATGCTCGGGCCATTTGGGATTCCCCCCCCCCTTGTTATGTTTAAAATTCAGTCGGTTGTTAATAGATATGTTTTTCCTTTCTACTAATTGCAATAGAGTAACATGGAGTACTCTCCCTTTTGCAAATTTGTGGGGCCTTTGGAGAGAGGATTACGAGAATCTTTGATGGAAAATTCTCGTCTCTTGGTTCACGCAAGAGGGTGATTGCCTCTTTGGCATTTAGGTGGGTTCTCATGCTGCCAGAATTCAGATGATCTTCTTTAGTTTTGTTGTGTGTTGATTGGGAAAATATTGTTCTTGGGTGATTTTTGGTTTGGAGGTTGTCAATATTAGGGGCTTTCCCCCCTACCTCCTGCAGAATACTAGGGGCTTTACCCCCCAACCCCCCCTTTTTAGTTCTCAACTATTTTCTTTCATTCATTCTTTGTTTGTTTGTTTGTTTCTGTTTTTGTCAAACCTGGGGCTCTTTGATGAATTAATGATTTGCTTAAAATCAAACTACTTTCCCAGCAGTGCATGGCCGACCAGTAAACATGACCTTCATATTAAATGCTAACGCAACGACACCCAATTTCATCTTCCTATGCACAAAGGTGGTAGGTAAGGGCACAAGGGTTACCTATTGGACCAGCCGCTCACACAATGCACTAATAGGTCGAATCAGGCACCATTAGGTAAAGTGTCCCAAAGTGGATCTTGACAAAACCCTCTGAGCACATGGTCACGGGTCACCCACCCATGCCACAAAGTGGATATTACTAGGCATAGGTTCATTCTCCTCTCTCAAAAGAGGTGCAAGCACTGATTCAATCTTCTAACATGCTAATGGTTGGCATTTGATGGACAGTCCAAATTGAGAACTAGTCAATAGTCTGAATTCAACAAATTCCAATTAATCAGATGCTACGATTATTCAATAAATCTATATTTTGGGTGATGACCTATCTACAGTTTGTCCCACAATTTTGACGGTTTTGTTCTAGTAAATGTATGACACACGTACTGTTTCAAGTCTGTGTATCAACCATCACACTCCACTAGAGTATCAAATACCTACCCATTTTGTGATGCACCATGACCTTTTAAATGGGAATATGGTAGAGCAATCTCTATGCAGCAAACATGGCAGGATGTAGGATGACAATCAACCAGGACCATCTATTTAGTAGGCCTTTCCTTGGAGGGTCTATATTCCAAAGCACAAGCTTACCAAACAATCCCATACATAATTTTTCTTCTCTTAACCACACTATTATATCAAGCTTTGACCACATCTGTTTGCTACTATCATTTTGAAGCCCAACAATCAGATGTCTGGGACCATCCAATCTACGTATGTTTTGATTCATTAGCCATCCACAGTAAAGCAAAAATATATGGACGGACCTGATCATACATCACCTTGCTGTGTCTGCTTTGGAGAGATAGCCTTACTGTATTCTGTTTCTACCTTACTCTATCGCCTCCTTCATTATTACCCACATTTTCTCTTTTCTCTAGCTATCTCACAAGTCTCCTTGTCATAAAACTAGAGTAGGTAGTCTCCTATGTAGTTCACCATGATTGGTCCTCCTCCAATGTGGCAATCAAGTACAGCTATCTAGACCATCCAAATTGTTGATTGCCCATATACTTAAAATCACATTTTTTGTTACTTGGCCTGATTTTTAAATAGGTCTGAATTTTGAACCCAGTCCTATTTAAATTCGGTTGGGTTCCTCGTGTACCCATTGACAGCCCTAGCCATCATGAATGTGGACATCATACAATGAATGTGGACATCAATAGTGTATGATGTGCCCATTTTGTTGAGATGGAACCCATGGTGCAAAGTTTCTAGTGCATTAACCTGATGAGCCTTGCCATGAATAGAGGTTAACCTGATGGGCCTCGCCATGGATGGGTTTGTTTGGAAAATCTTTCAAAATAAATGGACGTTCCTGTCCAATATCCATCGTTGTTTTTCTAGACATTGTTTTATTGTCTCTGTAGTAAGTTTTTTATTTTTTAAACCTTTTCTGTTCTTTTATTTATTTATTTATTTGTGGGGTTGGTTGTTTAGTGCTGCTGATCATAGAGAGTGCTGTGAACAATGACTAAATAATCGAATAGTTGCATGACTGTCCAGAACAAATACAAAACCATTCCAGCAGATTTCAAAACCTCTATAAAATGAGGCTTCCGGGGAGGGTTTTCCATAATCAGATAATCAACTTTTCCTGCAATTGCACTCTCTAAGAAGTCTCTCTAATTGGTCTTAAATTTCCTCTGCTTTTTAATCAGGCTTTTCTAGGCTGTTTATTCTGTCACTGCAGAAACTGTTAACAATCAGTTGTTTCCTGATCATTTTCACTTGCTAGAAGTGTTCGGGGTGACCAACTAACACAAGTGAAGATCGATGTTAGACACTTCTGGGTTTCATTGTATCCTAGGGACCGACTGCCCAAAACCCAGTTGCAGATTGTGAATTAATCCATTGTTGGGGCTAATACCATCTTAACTCCATAATGTGCCTAGAAGCTGCTTTCCTTATTCAAATTCCATTCACCTGCATACTTACGTAACAGTTACATAGGCGATATAGAAAGAGACTGGGTTGGATAACATTGTAGTTAGAGCCTTGGAGTCATGGTAAGGGCAGCTCGAAAGTAGAAAATTAGCAAATTTGTAGGTGGAAGTGGTGGCGACACATCTATTTAGAATTGTAGTTTGGTGACCCATAGACAGCATACATACATACATATTCATTGATCTGGACCATTCATATTAATGAGACCAAATTTTGGTGGGCATAGGATGAAAATTACACAGAGGTAAGTAACTATCCTAACCATTCATTTGATGGGTATCAAATATTTGGATAGAAATAATTTAGTTAATGGTCCATGTTCATAGGAAGAAATCATCTAACTAGCATTGTCCAACCAGTGTGGTTTTTTGCACCATCCCCAGGCCTGAGGAGTTGCATGGTCTTGGATTGTTCTACATGTATGCTATGTATTGGGTTGGTGAGTCACCGGATTCAGAAAACGATGGTGAATACAGATTGTAGTCTTGCCCTAAAGAGAGATTCAGTGTTATATCCTCAATGACTTGAAAGTTGAAACCTACTAATTCGATAAAACAAAATCAGTTTAAACCTGTTGTGATAAACTGGCATTCCATGTTGTATGGTTCAGTGGACTCTACGGCCTTTTGTACACACTGAGGGAACTGTGCAGAACTCCTGTGATGCAAATATAGCATTCGATTATAATAATCTAATTAACCCTGGCTGCAATGATGTTTCCGTATGCTTTTCTCTTTCCTGTATCTTGTGATACCAATGTAAGCGTATACTTGGGTCACAGTTATCATAAATGGGGCCCACAGTTCAGTTATCCAGACACTGGTCTGTTTGCATAAAATTGTCAGTGGACTAGTTTTTGAATGTCTCATCAAGAGAATACTCCTAATCCTAAACTGATGCAATTTTCAAAAGAAGAAGAAGAAGTAGTAGCCTAAAACCTTTGGTTTGTAGCTTATAAGGAGAATTAATAAGAAAAATAATGCAATGATTGAGCTGAAAAAAGGCCCAAGATTGGTGGCTGTAATATTCTAATCTGGATGATTTTTGGGACATGGTCCATTGATGCTGATATGCAGCAGACTAATGATCTTGATTAGTGAACCATGGCCCCACTAGCCAGAACTGAAAACATGAATTGATGATTCTGCAGTTCCTGTTTAAGTGGTAGGGCTGTTATTGCTCCGCCTGTCATCATTCTGTTCTTTAATGAAAAATTAAGATCTTCATTCGGCTGATTCTTTGCGTTTTTTCTGATATGATGCAGAAGCGGTATGAGGATATTGCAGTATTGGGAACGAGGCAGTCTGAAGAATGAATTCCTTTATGCACTGGTGGTATATCGATTTATCAGCTGATCTGATAGTTTTGGGAACATCCTGTGTTTTATCGTTGAATAAGTGCTTTCGATGGCAATAACGGTGTCGTTTTGGGGCCAGCTCTCGATTATTCTTTCGTAGTCGGAATGACTTTTTTCTCATGGGTTTTGATGTGGAAAACACGAATATCATGTTTCTTACTTTCTTGCCTAAACGTTGATTAAGAACTGATATTTCATCATGAGGCTCCATGTTTCACTTCCATCTTCCAACCCATTGGTGGGCTGTAGCTTGGCATTTGCTTCGATGACGTCTTCCTGGTTCTAATCTCATTTGATTCATTGCTTCTTTGAACAGTTAAGAACATTATGGGTGGCTCTTTTCGACTGTCCTAAGTGCTGCAGTTGATTGAAATGGTTAAGATGATTGGGAGTTATTTGATCATCTGGAAGAGTATGATGCATGACATGCAGGCACTCTCAGAAATTGCACATGTTGGATATGCATTTATCCAATTAAACAGACTAAAATTGTTTAATCGATCATGGCGTGGTTACAATCCCAAAATCAGATTGGTGATCAATCCTAACCTCTGATTTGTGGACACTTGTCTGTTCAAGTAGGACCATTGGGTATATTTTCATTTTAAACATCCAATAGTCTTTACCTTCCCACAGTGAAATAATCAAATACGACTGATTTTTTATTTGTGATGCAATCTAAATTGGGACCCCATAGTTTGGACGGTTTAATTTAGAGTATCGTCACAGCCTACCAGAGTATCAATGTTTCCCTCTAAAGATTATCCTCGTGATTTTGGGGTTGGATTAAAGGTATGTTTGGTGCACATCAGAGCTAATAGAGTCACCTGGATATGGTTCTATGATGATTACTATATAAGAAATATCCGGCACTGTCCGGTATAAATCTGTGTGGATGACACAAATTGGAATGATACGTCAATGGTAAAATAATATAAAATTTAAATTTATTTTTAAAATTAACTAAATAAATCATATTAAGTTCTTGTGTGGGCTAGGAGTGCAGAACAATGGACCCCACTTAATCCAATGGTCAGACATGAACGGTGGTGGGCAGTCTGCTCATGATCCAATACTAGGACAGTGACTCCCTATACAGATTGAGCTGTCACACACAGCCAAAAGTAGGAACAGATCTAGGCATTATTTGAGCCCTGTGGTGAGGATGAGATGTCCCAAAAATCAGGACTATACAATCATTAGGTGAGCCCGGCACGTGACGGTTTGGATTGGCCTGATTTGAGGGCATGCACTTACATGGATGGTTCCGATCATCGAAGAACTCATGTGGGCCTCGGTGGGCCATTGAAAAACTCATCAGTTCCTCCCAAGATCAGAATTGGCGACCACAGTCAAATGATAAAAATCATGTGTCTGATGGGGTAGTACCCTACTAGTGGGTATGGTCCATCATAACAAGGTTTAGCTGAACACGTGATCCTAACCATCAAAATTTCCTGTCCCCTTGAATTCACCAATCAAAGGTCAGGATCACCCAACATCATGAGCTTTGAATGATAGGCCATCCAAAATTCATACCAGTAGTCGCCTAAGGATAGATGAATAATATCTCAACCATCCAGATACAGGGCCAGATGTTTGGATGGTATAGAAAGATCACCATCAGCCCACCGATCCCTATAGAGTGGCCCACTTGAGCTTTGTATGGGCCTGATTTCTGGGCTCGAATCCATCACGATCTGGCTCAAACGAGGGGCCCACAGTGTGCCCGACTGAGCGGTTTGGCTAGTGACGCTGCCACTAGCCAGGTGGCTAGTGGTCGGTGCTCTGTAGGCCCCACCGTGATTTGTGTTTTATCCACACTGTCCATTCATTTTTAAAGATCATTTTAGGGCTTGATCCCAAAAACGAGGCAGATCTAAATCTCATATGGACCACACCACTAGAAAGCAGTAGCGATTGAATGTCCACCGTTGAAAACGTTCTGGGCCCGATTGTAGTGTTTATTTGACATCCAACCTGTTGATTAGGTCATACAGACCTGGATGAAGGGAAAAAATAAATATCAACTTGATATAAAACTTTTGTGATGTGAGTTCAATCAACAGTGTGGTCCACTGGAGATTTTGATCTACCTTATTTTTAGGCTCATACCATAAAATGATCTGGAAAAATGGGTGGACGGCATGGATGAAACACATACATCACGGTGGGGCCCACAGAGCACTGACCACTAGCCATTGTCTAGTGGAAGGGTCACTAGCCGATCCGTTTCCGGCCAATTCGGCCTAC
The DNA here is from genome assembly GCA_030180095.1 of Magnolia changhungtana. Lineage (NCBI taxonomy): Eukaryota > Viridiplantae > Streptophyta > Magnoliopsida > Magnoliales > Magnoliaceae > Magnolia > Magnolia changhungtana. The sequence continues at coordinate 1,949,668 of JASAUF010000321.1, read as the reverse complement.
CAGAATGATCAAACCATCCTACACTAGTACCATCATGAAATTGGTGGGCCCAGTGAAAATTTCCATTGTGGCCAATTCAGATGGGGGTAACTTCCAGATCTGGTCTGTCAATACAGTGGGCCATAATGGGGAGATGCCAGACCAAAGGTCGCTTGTAACTCACCTTTTTTTGTTTTCCCTTAATAGCCAGACCCAAAATGGTGGAGCTGAATCTGACTTGTTTGTAAGCAGGTCTAAGAAATTAGACCCAGATCTGTTAAACTGGATGGTTATTGCATATGGCTGTTGTTAACAGCCCTTGCAGAATGACAACTCCTAAGCATCACATACAGTGTTTGTAATATTAGTATCTTTACATGTATCACATTGGCTGGGGATACAGAAACATGTATCAATATTGCTAATATTATTAGCGGCAGATGTTGAAAAATATATCGCTGATTAAGAAAAAAATTGGAAAAATACAGATATAATGGTGAAATTTCTCAATAAAACTTGAGGAGATGCAAATTACATATTTAAGAATCAAATAACTGTAACCGGATAAATACAAATTAAGTTTCTTTTTAATGGGGTGTTTAAAAGCATGTAACATTAACTTAGGGGTATTAAAAAAACATGAAAAAGTGGTTGAATTTTTCAATAATACTTTAATAAATGCTTAAACATAATATTTACATATTTAAGAATAAAATAATATTAAAAAAAAGAAGTATATTCATATATTTAAAAATCAAATAATAAGTTTTTCATTAGCAGAAGTGTAGAAGCAACTTACGCCGTTGACCCAGGAAAACATTAGGGAAACGTGAAGAAAATGCATTCATTTAACTATTCATCCACTCAACCATGCATGCATGCATGCATGCATACAAACACACATGCATTATTCATTCATCTATCCATCCAACCATTCATGCATGCACGCATACATACAATGACAAATGCACATATATACACATGCACGATTCATCCATGTATGCACGTGCGCACACTTATATTCATCCATCCAACCAACCATCAAATCATCCATCCATCCATTTATGCATACATATACACATCCAAGATTCAGTTGTCCATATATATATATATATATATATATGGAAAAGGTACTGTGCGCTCGAGCTGATGGGAACGTCCCATGAGGTCGAGCTGTGTGGGCCCCACCGTGATGCGTTTCGAACATCTACCCCATCAGTCAGATGCACCACTCCATCATGGGCCTAGGTCTCAAAAATTAAGTCAATCCGTGACTTGTGTGGGCCACACCACATATAGAAGTTGAGAGGGACTATGCACCATTAAAACATTCATAATCATTTTTTGGGCCCACCGAGATGTGGTTTGCAAATCCAGCCCATCCATTATGTGTGTCCCACTTGGATGAGGGTTCGACCAAGTTTCGGACACATGCAAATTTCAGGTGGGCCCCACCAAGTGCTTTTATATGTTTTTAGCATGTCTTCACATGATTTTAGATGGTATGGCATTCTGCATTACGGCTGATTTTTGGGATATCCCATAATTTAAAGGGGACCCATCAAATGCAGGTGTTGATGGTCTCACGCATACGATGACATGACTTGACCTCATGGGAGCTTATCGTGAGGTCGAGCACATAGTACCTTTTCCCATATATATATATGTGTGTGTGTGCGCGCGAAAGGGTACTATGCGCTCGAGCTGATGGGAACGTCCCATGAGGTCAAGTTGTGTGGGCCCCACCGTGATGCGTTTCGAACATCTACCCCATCAGTCAGATGCACCATTCCATCGTGGGCCTAGGTCTCAAAAATCAAGTCAATCCGTGACTTACGTGGGCCATATCATATACAAAAGTTGAGAGGGGCCGTGCACCATTAAACATTAATAATCATTTTTTGGGCCCACCAAGATGTGGTTTGCAAATCCAGCCCATCCATTATGTGTGTCCCACTTGGTTGAGGGTTCAGACCAAGTTTCAGCATTATTCAAAACTCAGGTGGGCCCCACCAAGTGCTTTTATATGTTTTTGGCATGTCTTCACATGATTTTAGATGGCATGGCCCACCTGAGTTCCGTATACGGATGATTTTTAGGATATCCCATAATTTAAAGGGGACCCATCAAATGCACGGTGTTGATGGTCGACACGCATCACGGTGGGGCCCACACAGCTCGACCTCATGAGAGCATATAGTGAGCTCGAGCGCATAGTACCTTTTATGTATATATATATATATAAAAGAATGTATACATACATACATACAAGAATGCATTTCATCATACAACCGTGCACCATTACAAAAAAAAATTAAAAGAATTTTTTCTTAATGAATAAAATTTTGACAATAACAATGCATTAAGGATATTATCGAAATATCAATGATACATTGGCAATACTCACGCAAGTGACACTTGAAATTTATATGGTAAAAAATAATGGTGATACATTCATAATATCTATACATTGGTGATGCTTAGTGATATACATAGATACTTGAAACATATGATACTACTTAGTGTTAGTGGTATAGCCAAGTTGGAGATCTTGGTAGTATAAAAATATTCAAATGCTTGGGGTTGGCTATTGGATTTGGAACTTTTAGGGTTGAGCCTTATGGTCGAAGCCTAGTGTTAACTCAGGGTTTGGGGCATGAGAGCTAATTCTACTTACATGTGGCCCTAAGGTACATTTATCCATACCATCCAAACCATGGGTCTTTCGTGGATGGAGCACATCTCTAAAATAGCATTTATCAAGTAATCCTAACCATATGTACAACTATGCCAAATGCATGGGTGAATAGCTACAACCATTTTAACTAAGCGATTTATCTGATATTTAGCCTGCATTTTTTTTTTTTTTTTGAAAAAATTAGCACCGTAGATGCTTACCTTTTATGCATTTTTTTTTTTTTTTTTGGATGAACTGCCAAAAACTTATGTTACGAAAGTAAATTTTTTAGGTACGGAAAAAGGGCTTTGGACAAAAATACTTCTGATTTTTAGGTTAAAAAAGTTGAAAAAATAGGAGTATTTTTGTCTTTATTGGTTTGTTCATACAGGTAGAGGTCTAAATTGGTAAGGTAGGTTTTGTTCGGGTCGAAAAAAAGAAGGTGGATGGAAGGTTGCGTTTACAGTAAAAAAAAATACCCTTTTTTTAACACCCGCATGCACTCACACATACGCCCACACCGCACGGGATATATACTCTGCTGCATACGACTCTTGATAAGCAGGCACTTAAAAATGATATAGTTTGCATGCATTAACTCAAATTAAATAGATTAAATTATGAAAACCATCTTTAAGTTAAAATATAAAAATTAGATTTCTTGAACAATACTGACCGTTGATTCATGGACACTTGTTTGTCATGGTAAAAACATTGGATGATGTTTCATTACTTACCATCCAGTAAATGTTCATCATTCTAATAATCAAATAAATGTAATCTTTGGTTTATGGTACATCTCTAGTGTTACTTAAAAGTATAATTACTTTTTTTTTTCTTTCTTTCTTTCTATTTTCCGGATACGAATTGTTTTAATTTCCGAGTGCCTGCGTATCATCCACCACACTGTCAGAGTATCAAAGTATTTCTTTTCTTAAACGGTGTGGAGCTAACACCGAAGGTTTGGCAGGCTCTCGATTCTAAAACCCCAATTCTCCAGCCGAATATCCCCACTCGGCCTCGAATATCAGCCATTCGATTCTCCCCATCGTTGTAACAGATTGAGACGAAAATCTAGGGCAGAGATCAGCTCTAGGAGAAGAACCTCTGGCTAGATTTTCTGATGAATTGGATCCCTAACGAAGGAGAAGATGGAGTTTCCCCCTTTGCTCATTAGTGCTGCTGTGGCGATCGAATTTTTTCCGTTCTTGTTTGATCAAATCCCTTCTAAAGCTTAAGAAAGTTATTTAAAATAATAATAATAATTTCGGATGAAGATTTACAGTTTGGCTGGTGACCCCAACGCCACCCAGCTAGCTAGTGTCAAAGTTCCGTTGTCCCACCCATGACGTATGTATTTTATCCACGCCGTCCACACCCACACATCTAGTGACCACCACGTCTCTGCCCAACCGTACCATTGACTAATCATCAACACCATGGTAGCCATGAGATGCACCATCTACGTGGCGAGGCATGGAGTATACTTATTCAGTTAAGAAGCTGGCCAAATCCAGAGGAGAGACGGAGAGAAAAAACCAGAGAAACGCTGAAGGATAGCAAATAGAGACATCCGTTATCAAAGGGTTCAATCGAGAAAATACAGCGGATGATGGATCATGGTCACGATTGTTGATGTAGTTTTCTGGCAAACCCTCCTCGGCTAACCTATTTAAACCTGCACAGAGAAAAATAAGAGACAAAGGAGACCTGGCTAGTACAGGGGACCCTCCAATGCCTAAGTCAGGTCTCTGGGGTCTTTTGTAGGGTAAAATCTCTTTGAAAAAAAGTCACCATTCAAGTATTAGGGTATGAATGTGCGTACCTTATATTGGTTAATAGTACCTCTATTTATAAGAGAAGAAATATGATACCGTGAAGAGTCTTCCCCGATACGTAGGAGACAAATTCATTCGGAGATTCATCTGGGATCCTTCCAAGATCATCATCGTCTGAGGTTCTCGGGATCCAGTCTGATCCTCCGAAGATTTTGGGAGAGATCTTCGGGCCATTGGAAAGATTCTTAGGCTGCTAATTCGAGGATAGATCATAAAGATTATGTTGGGTGCCGTTCAATCGATAACTACTTTGTAGAGGTAGTTCCGAGCTATAACCGAGCTATAACCGAACTATGATCGAGCTATTGGCCGACCCATGGCCAACCTATAGCCTATCTATGGCCGACCTATGGGTTGGGTCAGCAATTGGCCATTTAAGTGGACTTACAGTTGCATTCTCTTTGAGTGTCCTTACAGTTACATCGACCTTCTTGAAGGTCGGCCTATTTCTGAACATGGAAGCCCCTTGGGGCTCGAATCTTGAGGGTCCGTGCTGTTTAGTAGAGTTGGTTCATTCCATGAGTCGACCTAACCAACTTACTATTTTTCCACCCAACAGTAAGCCCACCTTACTTTTCAAGCCAATCTGAAGAGGCTTGAGAAGTAAGCCTGAATCAGTTTGGGTCGAATTTAGGTCGAGTTGCGAAGTCATAAATGCCACGTATGGCAGCCAACACGGTGCTCGAGGCATGTTAGTAACTGAACACGGCGTGTCGTTTCATGGTTCGAGGTCATGTGGGGCGTTGGTCGCTGTTTTGATGACAGACCAATGAGGGTGCAACACGTGGCTTAGTACTCGATATTAGGGTTGAGCAGCGCATGGAGTTGCATCACGTGTTGGCAAGGGGTAGCCGAAGGGACGTCGTACAACCCAACATTGATGGGTGTATGCAAAGGACGCTACGTGACCTCCCTATATAAGGGAAGCCCTAACCTTCAGTTGCCTCCTCTTGTATTTTCGTCTTCCCCAATCTGCTGCTTTCCCTTAGTCGTTAAATGGGCGATTTCTGGCGATTATAGCCATCGACATCCGGGTGAACGTCGTCTTCTCCGGTGAGCTCCAAAACTCCATTTGCCCCTTCCTCCTTTATCATTTCCTTTCAGCGACTCTCAACGTCTATAAAGAGCCGTAATGTCAGACTCTCTTAGTTCATGGGAGGGTGCCTCCGGCGGCGATAGTGGGTCTAGTAGCATCCGGGTGATGTCGAACTCATTGTCGTCGTTAGTGATGATGGCAGATGTCGGTTTCTCGGCATCTCGAGCAATGGAAAGGTCCTCAGAAAAATGGCCGGTATGTGTAGATCCCGACCCTTTCAATGAAGAGGATCCAAAAGAGCCTGCTGACGAAGAGGGTCTGAGGCATCCTGTTCCCTCGACCCTTTCACTGAAGAGGATCCAAAAGAGCCTACTGTCGAGGAGGGTCTGAGGCATCCTGTTCCCTTGACCCTAACTGAGGAAGAATTAACTCGGATCAGACTCGGGTTTCACATTCCCGAGTCTGTGATCATTCGGCTTCCATCGCCAGACGAGCTTCCTGACCGACCTCCAGAGGGAGTTGTTACTATATTCCAGGTCACTCTGTAATGCGGCCTGAGGCTTTCGCTGCAAGGTCTGGTGAGGCGCTTGCTTGCACGGCTGAACTTGGCCCCAGGACAAATGATCCCAAATGGATGGAGAGCCTTGATCAGTTGTGCAGTCCTGTGGTCCGAGCTAGAGCAACTTGAGCTAATTGTAGAGGAGTTCCTCCATCTGTACCAACTGAAGCCGAACAACTTACAACTCGGCTGGTATTATTATCGACCCTCCGTCGTCCAACAAGAGTTAGAGGGATAAATGGTTCTGAGTGTCTGGATGTTGGGAGGTAGTTGGCCTACCTTTAGCCTCGGATCTTCACTGGGTCCCTACAGTGTTTTTTGACCAAGGTAAATATTCCTTGGATGTAGTCGCTTTTTAGTTTGTCTTCAGTTGGTCGGTTTTGGATCATGCTAAACCTGTTTACGTATGTTTCTTGTTGCAGTTATCCCCAAGCAGGCTCCTTTGCTCAATAGCAGGTTGCTTGCTCGGATTAGAGGAGTGAGAGCGCTAGCATAGGGGAAGAGGTCTTGGAGAGCACTAGCATAGGGGAAGAGGTCTTGGAGAGTACACCTCTAACCTGAACTACTCCTTCAATCGGGCTTATACTTCGCTCTAATCAGTAAGACTTCTGGTACGACTCCTCGCCAATCTTGGGACTTAGGAAAATTTCATGAATTCCCCTGATATGTTTTCTTCATATGTCGATGCAGAGATGCCTGATAGCTCATCCTCTACTTCAGCCTCCTTCCAAACTTCGCGCCCCCCTCTCGGGAGGAGCTGGCGACGCTAAAGAAGAAGAAGCAAAAGACCTCCTCCGAGAGCAAGGGGAGGGTCGACCCCTCCTGCCCTATCGTAATGGTGGTGGAAGGAGAGGGAATGGAGGTAGAAACCTCCTTTGATGCTGCTGGAGCGGCGGGGACGGTCGTCCTAGAAGAAATTGTCTTAGCCGAAGTGCAGGGAGCTCTCGAGCTTTCCATAGAAGCTCGATTTTCAGGGGCAGAGGAGATAGCTCGCCCTTAAAGAGCTTAAGAGGGGCGAGGTAAGGGTCTCCGTTGAATAATCGAGGAGATCCTTCCTTGGGTGGACCGCCATATGATGGAGGCAGAGTTCAACACTTTGTTTAACTCCCCCACGGAATCGACTCTTGCGTACGTGACGATGAGCCTCCTTGGGGTATGCATGTTTTCCGAAGTTAGGTCAATCTTTGGTTTCTTATTGCTCGTCTTTACTTAACCTTTTTTTTTTTGTAGATCGCCCCACGCATACTGAAGGCTCGTGCTGAGTTCGCTCAGCTGCGTGAATAGGTAGTCGAGGCCAATCAAAAGCTTACTCAATCGGAAGCTCGGGCCTCGACTACAGAGGCCGAGCTAGAGGCTATGACGAAGCTTCTTGAAGAAGCTTCTGCGCATAAAATCGAGCTAACAGTGAAGCTGAAGGAGGTTAAGGCATGGTACGGGGAGTGCAGAGTTAAGCTCAGGGAGACTGAGGCGAAGCTCGAGGAACTCAAGGCAGGGACTCGAGCTGCCATTGCTCTAGCTTGGAAGAACGCCCTCAAGTAATTCAAGTCTTCTCAGGCGTACATAGAGGACAGAGATGTCCTCTATCGTCGGGGCTATGCCAAGTGTGATGAGGCTATGAAGGAAACCTTCCTAGAGCTGAATCTCTCCGCCTTTAACGAGTCTGAGTCGGGCATTGATGGGTCGGGCGACGAAGCGACTCCCGAACAGCCCCCTGAGGCTTGAAGACCGGCTCCTTTTGTAGAGCAATATTTCCTTTTTGCAGAGCAGTATTTCCTTCGCTCTGCAATACCTTTCCCTTTTTCTGCCTTTTTGTTAATGTATACCGATGTAAATGTGCTCTCCAGGGCTTTGACTGATGTAATCACACCCTTTGGGGGCTTTATCAATGAAAATATATCTTTTTAGAAAAGATTCGCCTAGTATTCTCTTTATTTTCGAGTCAAGTAGGTCGTACTCAATTAAGTAGATCACGCTTGGGCCAGATAAACTAGACGCGCTCGGACCTAAGTCGGATCTTGGTCAAATCTTATAGGTCAGAATTTCGTCAAACCTTGGTCAGCCTTGAAGGAAATAGTAGGTCGAGTAAAAATCATGCTTACAATGGAGTTTTGTTAGCACTAGCTCAAAGTTTGGAAAACAATTAAACTTGCACTAGTCGACTAAGGATAATAGATCTTGAGATGCTTAACATTCCAGGATGTAGAAAGAGCTAGCCATTTAGGTTCTCTAGTGGGTATGAACCAGGTCGGCTCGTACTCGTTACTACATAGGGTCCTTCCCAGTTTGGGCCCAGGGTTCTCGACCCCGGCTCCTTGGTATTCTGGAAGGTCTTTCGGAGGACTAAATCGCTAGCTCAGAATCTTTTAATCTTTACTCGAGTATTGTAGAAACGCGTCACTTGTTGCTGGCGAACAACGGTCCGGATCCGAGCATTCTCTCTTCGTTCTTTGAGAAGGTTGAGACTCAGGGCCAATAGCTCAGTGTTGACTTGTTCATCGAAAGACTCCGTCCGAGCTGTAGGTAGTCCGATCTTTACAGGAGTGATCACTTTTGCCCCATATGCTAAAGAGAAGGGGTCTCCCTAGTAGCTGTCTGAGCAGTAGTTCGGTATGCCCAGAGGACTTTAGGGAATTCCTCGGTCCATGCTTCCTTAGCGTTTTTGAGTTTAGTTCGGAGATGGTGCTTAATGACTTTATTAACTGCCTTAACTTGCCCATTTGCCTGCGGATGCCACTACAAGAAATAGACGTTGCGGATTATGAGGTTATCGCACATCCCCTGGAATTGCTTGTTGTCGAATTGCTTCCCGTTGTTGGAAATGATGGTCCGAGGATTTCTGAATCTTCATATTACGTTCTTCCAGACGAAGTCTATGATCTTCTGCTCAATTATCTAATTTGCTAACGGCTCGGCTTCAGCCCATTTTTTGAAGTAGTCGACCGCCATCACGGTGAACATGGTCTAACCTTTGCCAGTTGGGAGCGAACCAATGATGTCAATTTTTCACTGGGCGAACGACCATGGTCCCATCATTGGGGTGAGCTCTTTATGTGGCTGCCGAGGTACATTCACGAAGCGTTGACACTTGTCACACTTTTGAGTGAATTGCCGACCATCGGTTTGGATGGTCGGCTAGTAATAACCCTGTCGGATCACTTTGTGGGCCAAAGCTCTACCTCCAGAGTGATTTTGCATGTCCCTTCATGGATCTCCCTTAAAACGTACTCTGCTTCTTCCGGTTGAAGGCATTTGAGGTAGGGAAGATAGAAACCTTTCTTGTAGAGGATGTCATTGAGTATGGTGTATCGGGCAGCCTTAGTTCGCAACCGGCATGCCTCCATTTGATCTTCGGGTAACTTGTTCTCTATGAGGTAGTTGATGATTGATCCATCCAAGTTGGTTCCGAGCTTACTAGGAGTATAGCGGCGAGGTCGACCTCGTTGATGTTAGGTCGCGCAAGGAACTCGATTGGGATGGATCTTGGAATGTCCTCATAGTCTGCAGTGGCTAGTTTTGCTAGCATGTCCACTTTAGAATTTTTTACTCGAGGGATCAGGCCACACTGCATTTGTGGAATTTTTTTATTAATCTTTGGCCTTCCATAGATATACTTTCAAGCGTTCCTTCTTGACCTGGTATGCTTTGGCTATTAGATTGACGACCAGTTGAGAATCACTAAAGACTTCGATGTATTGAGCCCCCATGTTGGCTACCAGTTTAAGTCTGACGAGCAATGCTTCATATTTCGTTGTATTGTTGGAGGCTTGAATTCCTAATCGTAATGCATATTGGATGCATGTACGGTGCGACAGATGGTGGGCGGGTGCTACACTTGGGACGAGCTCTAGCCGGGGTAGGTCGGTAGCTAGCTCGGGTGTAGGAGTTAGCTCGACGATAAAGTAAGCTATTGTTTGACCTTTTATAGCTGCTTGGGGTTGGTATTGGATGTCAAATTCGCTTAACTCGATTGCCCACTTGGTCAATCGTCTCAAAGCTTCGGGTTTTTGGAGTACTTAACGTAATGGTTGATTGGTTAAGATGATGATGGTGTGAGCTTGGAAATATGGCCGCAAGCATCGAGAGGAGGCGACCAGGGCCAATGCTAGTTTTTCCAAGGTCGGATATCTTGTCTCGAATAAAATTAGAGCTTTACTGATGTAGTATTCCGAGAGCTGTTTTCTCTCGTGTTCCCTAATTAACGCCGAGCTAACCGCTATGTCAGAAACAACCAAGTACAACAAAAGAGATTCCCCCATCTTGGGTTTAGAGAGCAATGGGGGCGACCCTAAATATTGCTTGAGCTGCTGGAAGGCTACCTCGCGTTCTTTTGTCCAGTCTACCACTTGTTTCCCCTTCAACTGTTTGAAGAAGGGGAGACACTTGTCTGTAGTTTGGGATACGAAACGATTTAGGATAACGATCCTCCTGGTGAGTCGTTGAACATATTTGGTCATTTTTGGCGATTGCATATCAGGGAGAGCCTTGATCTTCTCGAGATTCACTTCAATTCCTCGTTGGCTGATCGAGAAGCCGAGGAACTTTCCTGAACTAACTCTGAAAGCACATTTGCTCGGATTTAACTTCATCCGGTATTTGCGAAGGATGAGGAACATTTTTTCCAGGTCAGCGACATGGTATGTAGCTTGGATGCTTTTGATGAGCATATCGTCGATATACACTTCCATTGTTCGCCTTATCTGTTGGGCGAACATCTTGTTGACTAGTCACTGATAAGTAGCACCTGCATTTTTTTAACTCAAAGGGCATGTCTCGGTAACAGTAAAGCCTTTTGTCGGTGACAAAGGTGGTTTTGTTTTATCATATGGATGCATTACAATTTGGTTATAGCCAGAGTATGCATCCGTGAAACTTAGTAGCTCAAGCCCTACGGTACTGTCGACCAGTTGGTTGATTTGGGAGAGAGGAAAACTGTCTTTGGGATAGGCTTTGTTCAGATTTGTATACTCCACATAGACCCGCCATTTTCCATTTGCTTTCTTCACCAATACAATGTTGGTTATCCAGTCCGGATAATAGACCTCCTCGATGAACCCGGCCTTGAGGAGTTTGTCGACTTCTTCGCCGATCATTGCGTATCTTTAAGGACCGAGTGCACGACACTTTGGTCGAATTGGTCGGTGTGATGGGTCGATGTTCAGTCGGTACATGATGACCTTGGAGTCCATGCCGAGCATGTCTTCATGAGACCATGTAAAGACGTTCGCATAACGTCGAAGGAGAGCTATTATATTGTCCCGCAGTGGTGCTGTTAGGGACGACCCAATTTGAACAGTTTTAAAGGGGACAGATTCATCCAATGGGACGGGTACCTGGTCATCCATGGGCCAACCACTTTCGTCGGAATCCTCACGAGGATCCAAGGAGGTGATGGTCACTTTTTGATCTTCCAGTGGATCCAGAGAAGTGAGGGTTATTGTTTACGGCAGGGCTTTCAATCCCATTGCATAGCACTGCCGAGTGTCGTGTTGGTTGCCTTTCACTGACCCAACCCCTTGCTCGGTCGGGAACTTCATGGCTAGGTGGTAGGTCGAGACCACGACTCCCAAGGTGTTTAGGGACGGTCGGCCAAGGATCGCATTGTAAGCTGACTGACAATCTACTACCAGAAAGTTGATCATTTTAGTGGCTTGGTTCTGTCCGTCTCCAGCCATGAGTGGTAAGTCTATTGCTCCTTTGGGTATGACCTTGCAACCAGAGAAGCTGAGCAATGAGGTTTTAACCGGTCGAAGTAAAGACCGACCAACTCCCATCTTGTTGAAAGCTTGGGCGAAGAGAACATCGGCGGATGACCTGGTGTCGATGAGGATTTGGAACACCTTCCGTTTAGCCACGGTCAGGGTGACCATAAGTGCATCATTGTGTGGGTGGTGGATTCCTCGGGCATCTTCTTCAGTGAAGGTCAGGCTATGGGTGTCCACCTTCTGCTCTTTTGGGGGTCGTCTGATCTGTAGAACTTCGCCCTCGGGACGACCAATGCGTCTAACATGAACTTTTCGAGTATTGTTTAAGTCTCTTCTGCCTCCATGACCTTCGAAGATAGTGCGGATCTTTGCAATTAGTTCATTGTTGACGAGTTGGCCGTCTTTTGTTATGATCCTGATGAAAGTGATAGTACTTATTTTTTACTTCTGTTTCTGGGGTCGGACTTCATCTTGTTTGGCCAATTGAGGAGACGTTTATCTTGGATCTCCATCAGAACTTGTTTGGGAGTCTTGTTGAGGGGAGTGTAAGTCTTAAACTTACTGTCAGGTCGTTTGATCGAGTGACGATTGTCCTGAGATTGATCATCCTTCCTTTTCTTGTTCGAATTGGTCGAGCTTGGCTCTGCCTTTGTCTGTCGCTCTTTGGTCGGAAGGACTTTGTTCTGGACGGCTTCTCATATGATCTGAGATTCCTCAGCATTAGCGTACTTTTGCGACCTGTTTTGTAGGAGGGTTCTTGTCTAGCGAGAAAAGGAACTGCTTATCCCTCAGCCCAGTAATGATGGCGTTGAGGGCAGGCTCTTCCGAGTGCTTACGGACCTGCAAGGCTTCCAGATTGAAGCATTTGATGTAGTCTTTCAAGAGCTCACCTTCTTTCTTAACTATTTGAAGTAGGTGGGTAGGGGCATTGAGCCTCTTCTTTCCTCTGATGAAGTTCGTGACGAAACCTTGTCTAAGTTGAGAGAATGAACTAATGGAGCTCGGCTTCAACTGCTTGAACCATAGTCAGGCAGCTCCAGCCAAAGTTAAAGAGAATGCTCGGCACATGACCGCATCAGAGGCGTCATGGAGTTTCATGTAGACCCTTAAGGACTCCATGTGCTCTGATGGTCGGTGTTCCTTGAAAATAGGATAATCTAGGGCAGTCAAAACCTGTTTGGCAGTCGCGCCTACATAATTCAACAATGAATGGGGGATCGGTTTCTTCCGTTGTGGAACGCGTCGACACATTAGTTCGGTAGGCCTGTTGCATGTCTCCGATCTGATCTCGCAGATTTTTTTAGCTCGGCCTCCCTAGGTTCGCCGCTTTCAACAGTAATTTCGACTGGGGCCTTGCCACGCTTTTTCCGATCTAACTCATAGGGTAGGTCGGAAGCGGAAAAAGTTACGGTTTTTGAAACGTGAGATGGGGCTGGCCTGACCGAGCTACGTTGTTGGCTCTTTTGAGAGGCATCTCGGGTGCGGGAAGGCTGAAGAGGGTTGCTGCTCGTTCGTTCATCTTCCTTGTTGGTTCCTTGCATATGCTGAGCTGTAATTGCTCTAGCATATGCCTCATGTAGCCCATATCTTCTCGAATCATTCCGACTTCTTTCTCGAGGGACCGCTGACCTTGTCTCCCAGAACTGGAATTCGCTTGGCGATGCGAGGATGAGCCTTGTTGATTTTCCAGTTCCTCGGGTTGTTCTGGGGGTGGTGGTGTGTGTTCTAGTGTAATTGGGGCTGCAATCAGGGAGGCTCGAGTTCTCTTCTTTCCTCTCGCCATTGTAGTATGCTTAAAGCTTATTTGGTAAAGCAGGAACGACTCAAGACGTCGTTCCCACAGACAACGCCAAACTATTGATACAGTTTTCTGGCAAACCCTCCCCGACTAACTCGTTTAAACTTGCACAGAGAAAAATAAGAAACAAAGGAGACCCTGGCTAGTACATGGGACCCTTCGATGCCTAAGTTAGGTCTTTGGGGTCTTTTGTAGGGTAGGATCTCTTTGGAAAAGAGCTACCAGTTGAGTATTAAGGTATGAATATTCGTATCTTACATTGGTTAAGGGTGCCTCTATTTATAAGAGAAGGAAGACGATACCATGAAGAGTCTTCCCCGATATGTAGGAGACAAATTCGTTTGAAGATTCGTACCGGATCCTTTCGAGATCATCGTCGTTCGAGGTTCTCGGGATCCAGTCTGATCCTCCAAAGATCTTGGGAGAGATCTTCGGGCCATTGGAAAGATTCTCGGGCTGCTAACCCGAGAATAAATCATAAAGATTATGTTGGGTGTCGTTTAATCGACAACTGCTTTGTAGAGGTAGTTCCAAGCTATAACTGAGCTATGATCGAGCTATTGGCCGACCCATGGCCGACCCATGGCCGACCTATAGCCGATCTATGGCCGACCTATGGGTTGGGTCGGCAATTGGCCATTTAAGTGGACTTACAGTTGCATTCTCTTTGAGTGTCCTTACAGTTGCATCGACTTTCTTGAAGGTCGGTCTGTTTCTGGACGTGGAAGCTCCTTGGGGCTCAAATCTTGAGGGCCCGTGTTGTTTTGTAGAGTTGGTCCATTCCATAAGTTAACCTAACCGACTTACTAATTTTCCACCCAACAACGGTGATGGTGTCAGGTTTTGAAATGTTTGTGGGTGTGATTGTAGAGAGGTTATTTTTTACTGGAATTACACTAGTCAATTGATTCAATTCCACAATCAGCTTGACCATGTAGAAACATTATGATAGAAAATTCGATGATTTCTTGCCTTAAGATGACTCTTGATATGCGGTTTGGAGATTTTGAGTAAGGAATCACAATCACAGAGAGAGAATGTGTTAGGCACCCACTCTTCTCGTACAAATGTATGGTTTCTACTTCACGATATCTCTCGAACTTTACCACGCACTAATGATGTAAGGGTGTGTGTAATGCTGTGTTAAATGCAATGCATACAATAAGCTATAATTTTAGCTTAGATAAATCTGACTGCCTACTTACCGAAACAATAAACCAACCAGTCCAAGTTTCCGATGGACAATATTCGATTAACTAGGCGAGTCACAGAGCATACATTTGAACTGAATGAGTGTTGAGTGTTATGCATTGCAAAGCTGATGGATGAGATAAGCAATGTGGTTTGAAAAGAGAATGAGTGTTGCATAATGTTAATGTAAGGGTTAATGAAGTTGATTTCAGAAGTTGGATGGTTGGATGAATAATAATGTCACAAGGATTGAACTGAGTGGCTTGGATTTAGACCTGGATTGCTCGGGAGGTAGGAATCTAATTGGATTAGGCTATACCTGGGCTTGACTCTCTTCCATTGTTCTTTCCTCTATTTGGTGGAGTGATGGAATGGCTAGGCTAAGGGTGGCTTCTCGAAGGAAGAGGTTTTGGTGATGTGAATGATTTTGAGATGCTTGAAATGAGAAGGGGAGAGGGCTATTTAAAGCCCCCCAATTATGGTTTTTTTTGCAATGCTTGCAAAGTCTGAGGTTAGAAAAGGTCTAGTTGACTAAATTTCAAGATTATTACATGGCATGTTCTTAAGCGTTGGATTGGATGGCATGGGTTGTAGGTTCAATTAAGGGAGGAGGGCATCAAAGTCAATTTACAGTGGCACATAATTGGAGGTTGAAAGGGGATAACCCACATGTATAGGGTTCTTGTTAAGGCAAGAGACCTGCCATGTTGTTGACGCCTCCTAAGGAGCCGTCAGTGCCAAGTGGGGTCTCCTGCTTTGGCAGAGAGGCTCCACTACACGTGTGGAGGCTCTGCTCTATTGTTGTGTTGATATTTCACTACGTACTTTGAATAGATTATGAACTTGGGGCTTGAATTAGGCCTGTTTTAGTGTTGGACTTAACTAGGTGGGTTGACTAGATTGTTGGATTTGGTAAGTTGACAAATTGTTGGATTAGGTAAGTTGACAGGGTGAGTCGACTTGATGAGTTAACTCGGGGTTCGATGGGGTTTTGACTAGGTTCTGATAGGATTTCGATTGGGTCTTGACTGACCAAGTTGACTGGGTCCTGGCTTAGGGTCAAGATTGGGTTTAGGGTTTGGATTAAGCTTAGGATTTTCATCTAACTTGATTAGCTTGTCGACCCGAGGTGAGGTGTTTGCAGAGACGGCTCTATCCGAATATACTCTGATGGCGATTAATTCTCATAACGTTTACAGCTATGTGTGTCTAACCCTTTGCTCCCCTTAAAGTATTCCTCATGCCTAGTGCTTTGTCAAGTCAAAATCAAAAGATGAAGAAAAATACTGAAGTCAACGAGTATAGTCAAAGCTTGAGACGTCTGGCTATCCCTAAAAAAAAAAAAGAGTGTTTGATTTCCCTCTTCCTCTCACATCTCAAAATCCAACTGTACTTCACTCCGCACATTTCCTATACACTCGCAAAGTCTACACCCACTCACACTTTTATTCTGCTTTAGTTTCTTTAATATTTCACCAACACGTGCTCTAAAAAGCTTGCAAAGTACGACTTAACCATGCTGGCTTTCTTTACTTTACTACTTTAAATTATCTTCTATTTTGCTTACCTGGGTTTTAAAAGGCCTGCGAAGTATGACCTGATTTACATAACATTATAAGTTATGCTGAATTCCATATAAAACCAAACAACCCTACGAAAGTAGAGAGTGTGTGTTGTACGAGTAACAAATGATGCGTAACTCATTCCTTTTTTGTAACCAATGCCCTTATCTAGAATTTACGATGCAAACCAATACACGAGTCATTTTTGTTGAGAATTCTTCTTATTTTTCATTCTAGGCAATTTTACAGGTCCTAGTCAGCTGAAGATTCTAAAGTCTTGTTTTGACTAATGGCAACTCTAAGTTTAATACACTTTTATACATGAGTCATCTCTGCATCTCAATCAAATCAAATCACCCCGGAATATGAAAAAAACTAAGAAAATGAGGGTATCATTGTACTATATGACTTCATGTGCTAGGGCATTCACATATCCAAACCACGGGTAGGCAACGTCACGGGAAAGTAGTATTAGTTGGATGACCACCATTCTAAACATTTTAAAGCCCACTATAATTCTTATTTGCCATTCAACCCATTTATAAGGTTGAACAAACCTTGATAAAGGGAAATGCAAATATCAGCTTTATCTAAAATATTGGTCGCCCCAAAAAGTTTTCATTGGCAAGCGTTCATTCTTCACCGTTTCTATGGTGTGGTACACATGATCTCTCTTATTTTTGGCACATGCCCTAAAATGATGTGGAAAAATGGATGTATAGCGTGGGTAAAAGACATACATCATGGTAGGACCCACAGAGCTTCCACATCGAAACCACCTCCATTGTATGCTTTGTATGGTGGATCATTTTTAATGGAAACTGTGAGTTAAATGATTCATGTAAAACGGTGGTGACCCATCATTGCAAAGATATCTAGACCATCCAAAAAATGAATCTTATTGTAGATGAATATCTGTCCATCTGCCCATTTTAGATGATCTTAATCACTTATAAATGAGCCTCCACATGTACGGTGAGGACTTATGTCATTTAGTAAATGGGGCCCTCCTTGATGTATGTATTCTCTATCCAAGCCGTCCATCCGTTTTTCCAGATAATTTTAGAGCATTATTCCAAAAATGAAGCAGATCTGATTATCAGGTGGGCCGTACCAAATGAAACAGTAATGATTGACCATTAATGGCCACAAAAGTTTTTGATCAAGCTGAAATTTATTTTATCCATTCATCTAGGCTTACGTGACATTTTCAACGGATTGGATGGAAAATAAACACCACGGAAACATTAAGGTAGCTCGAAGAAGTTTTTAACGGTAGGTTGCTCAATCACCACTGTTTCCCATGGTATGGGGGCGGACTAACCCTACACGGTGCATCCCTTACCATGGGGCCCACATTTATGTATTTATTCTGCATCCACTCCGTCCATAAGTTTTTTCAGATCATTTTACGGTATTATACAAAAATGAAGCATATCCATTATTAATTGGACCATACCCTAATAAAAAATGGTGATTGAACGTTAAATGGCCACGAAAATTTTGGATCAAGATGATATTTATTTTAACCATTCATCCACGATTATGTGACCTTACCAAAGGATTGGATGTAAAATAAAAACAACGAAAACATTAAGGTACGCGCTAAGAAGTTTTTAATGGTAGGGTGGTCAATCACCACTGTTTCGTATGGTATGGTCCACCTGATGATTGGATCTACTTGATTTTTGGCATGATGATCTAAAATGATCTGAAAAAACGTATGGACGGTGTAGATATAGATTAAATACATCAAAAGGACGCCACGGTAAGGGCTGCACCGTGTTGGGTGTGTCCGGGGTCTCACCCAATCCACTCTCTAACTTAAAAGGGTTTTGAAGAGGGTTTCGCTCGAAAGCCCTAATAGCCGACGCCAGTTCCTGTTCGGCCCCAAATCGGGCTATCTGATTTTCTCGATCTACAAACTCGTTGAAGTCGAGATTCTGGCTGATGAATTGACCCTGCAAGAAGGTCGATTTGCTGTATTTGCAAGAGCATTGAAGCTCAAACAAAGGAATAAATCGAATTTCCCCCTTTTCACATACATACGGCTACGAAGCTAGAAAAATCAGTTTTTTCGATTGATAGAATCTCTTCTCGAGCTTGATAGAGGTATGTTTTTACCCTTTAATTGCTGTTAATGAGTTCCTTTTCATTTGGGATGAAGATTTGTGGTTTCTTTCAGTGTTTTTTCAAATCTTTTTGGCTTTTAGGAGGCTGGTTCCTATGCAATTTGTTTTTGGAAAGGTTCATATGCAATTTGTAGGATTGGATTGTTCGATGAACGTTGTTATGTGTGGGGTATGCTTCAGCAGAGTTGTTTTGGGTGGTCGTGCCTTGTTTTCTATGCTGTGGCCCACGTACGTGGGGTCCACTGTGGTGTGTGTGTGTGTGGCGTGGAATCCAACTATCCAGTCCATCATGTGGGCCACCACTCTACAGTGGGTTTTTTTTTTTAGGGCTAGCCTATGATCCGCCGAGCTCAGTGGATCCCTGACTGTGGTGCCCACCATGTTCCTTACATCCACACCATCTGTCCGTTTTGATGGCTCATTTTAGGGCATGATCCCAAAAATGAAGCAGATCCAAATCTTAGGTGGACCACACCACAGGAAAGAGTGGTGATTGAATAGTGATGATTAAAAACTTCTCGGTGGCCACTGGAATGTTTATTTGATCCAACATGTTGATAAGATCACAAAGGACCTAGATGAAGGGACCACACAAATATTAGCTTGATCCAAAACTTTTGTGGCCCACAAGATCTTTTTAATGGTTGTCATGTGTAGTGTAGTGAGTAGTGTCCATGTGATGATGGTGGTGGTCTTGTTTTCTAGTTGTGACTGTCTATTGTTTCTATGGTCTTGTTTTCTATCATGTGCTATTCATTGTTGATTTGATAATGATTTGATTTGGTTCAAATATAAATGGATTGGCTTGCTTTTACTTGAAAAATGAAGCAGTTTTTTAGTCATTTCTTATTATTATTATTTTCCATTTTTACGAGTGGATTGGCTTGCTTTTATGTCTGCGTGTGCGTTTGCATGTGTGTGCATATGTGGTGGGTCTGGTTGTTTGATGCTAACTAGATCATATGATGTGTTTTCTCCTCCTTTTTTTTTTTTTTTTGGCAGAGAAGGTTGAAATTTCTACCCTTATATCTGCTGTTTCATTCGCAATAAAAGATGGTGCAATACAACTTCAAAAAGATTACGGTTGTGCCCTCAGGCAAGGACTTCATTGACATTATCCTCTCCCGCACACAGCGACAGACTCCAACTGTAGTTCACAAGGGCTATGCAATATCTCGTCTCCGTCAGTTTTACATGCGAAAGGTGAAATACACACAACAGAATTTCCATGAGAAGCTGTCCACGATCATCGATGAATTCCCCCGGTTGGATGATGTCCACCCGTTTTATGGTGATCTCCTCCACGTTCTCTATAACAAGGACCATTACAAGCTCGCTCTGGGTCAGATCAACACGGCAAGAAACCTCATAGGAAAGATTGCAAAAGACTATGTGAGGCTGTTGAAATATGGGGATTCTCTTTATCGCTGCAAGTCTTTGAAAGTCGCTGCACTTGGTCGTATGTGCACCGTTATAAAGCGCGTTGGGCCTAGTTTGGCTTACTTGGAGCAGATTCGACAACACATGGCTAGGCTTCCCTCAATCGACCCGAACACACGAACAATCTTGATTTGTGGGTATCCGAATGTGGGCAAGAGCTCTTTTATCAACAAGATTACTAGGGCTGATGTGGACGTCCAGCCATATGCCTTCACCACGAAGTCCCTCTTTGTGGGCCACACTGATTATAAGTATCTGAGGTACCAAGTGATAGACACACCGGGGATTTTGGATCGACCATTCGAGGATAGGAATATAATAGAGATGTGCAGTATTACAGCTTTGGCGCATTTGAGAGCGGCTGTGTTGTTTTTCTTGGATGTCTCAGGTTCATGCGGGTACAGCATCGCCCAACAGGCGGCCCTCTTCCATAGCATCAAGTCGTTGTTTATGAACAAACCATTGATCATCGTCTGCAACAAGATTGATTTGCAGCCATTGGATGGGCTTCCAGAGGAAGACATAAAGTTGGTTTCGGAGATGAAAGCCGAAGCTGCAAAGACAGTAATAGGTCTGGGTGGTGAACCGAATGATGATGGTGTCCTTTTGACCATGAGTACTTTGACTGAGGATGGAGTGATTGCAGTGAAGAATGCAGCCTGTGAGAGGCTATTGAACCAAAGGGTAGAGTTGAAGATGAAATCCAAGAAGATCAACGATTGTTTGAATCGGTTTCATGTGGCAATGCCGAAGCCTCGTGATGGGAAAGAACGACCTCCTTGTATACCTCAGGCAGTTCTGGAAGCCAGAGCGAGGAAGAATGAGGAGAAGGAGAAGAGGAAGCTCGAGAAAGATTTGGAAGATGAGAATGGCGGAGCTGGTGTATACTCTGCTAGTTTGAGGAAGCATTATATCTTGGAAGATGAAGAGTGGAAGGAAGATTTGATGCCGGAAATTCTAGATGGTCACAATGTCTATGATTTTGTTGATGCAGATATCTTGCAGAGACTTGAAGAGTTGGAGAGAGAGGAGGGGCTTCGGCTCGAAGGGGAGGCTGAAGAGGATGATTTGGAGATGGAGGGTAAGGAATTGACTCCTGAAGAGCAGAAAGCATTGGCTGAGATTCGAAAAAAGAAAAGCTTGCTCATTCAAGCGCATAGAATCAAGAAGAGCACTGCGGAAAGCCGCCCAACAGTACCAAGGAAGTTTGACAAAGATAAGACATTCACATCGGAGAGAATGGGGAGGCAGCTGTCGTCGTTGGGTTTGGATCCCACTGCAGCTATCAATCGGGCCCGTGGTAGGTCTGTTTCGAGAGGTCGGAAGAGGGAGAGATCACTGCCAAGGGGTGATGATGCGATGGATATGGATATTGATCAACCCAACAAGAAGCTAAGGGCACGTTCACGGTCACTGTCAAGGTCAAGGTCAAGGTCACAATCACGACCGCCTAGTGAAGTCATTCCAGGAGAGGGCTTCAGGGACTCAGCCCAAAAGGTCAAGGCGCTGAAGATTGCAAAGAAATCGGTCAAGGCAAGAAACAAGGCTGCTCGCCGTGGAGAGGCAGATAGAGTTATTCCCAACCTGAAACCGAAGCATTTGTTCTCTGGAAAGCGCTCGATTGGAAAAACTGATAGACGTTAAGACCTACAAGGTATGCAATTTTGTCTTCAGTCAATCTTTATTACGGGTAGGGGAGAATCATGAGCTCTAGTTGGATCATGCCATTGAGTAGGGCTGTCAACAGGCTTGTCTGATATTGATTTTGGCACACATTTTGATCTGGTCTAGTCGGGCCTCTTCGAATGTTTAATTTTGATCACTTACCATGTTGACAGCCCTACCTCAAAATCAGTTAACCGGAATACGCATTATATGATACTCAGGCTCTATGATGCTTGATACACAGGCACTTTGATATCTAATACGTGACATGCACTAACTCACGTTAGACTGACTAAATTGTGGAACTGGTTGTTTAGTCACAGTCCCAAAATCAGATTTAACCTCTTATCCATGGACACTTGCTTGTTGAAATAGGACAATTGGATATTTTTCATTTTTAACTGTCCAAAAAATGTCCACCTACCTAATAGGCAGACAATCAAATAGTCTTAATTTTTTGTTCAGGCTACATCTAAATATGGAACCATAATTTGGACAGTTTAATTTGAGTTAATTATGCAATTTCCAAGTAATTTTAGGTGCCTGCATATCATCCATCACTCTGCTTAAAGAGTATCGAAGCTTTTCTCCTACTGGAATGGACTGTCATGCTTGTGCCTTTGCCTTTGCAGATACTTATGACCTTTACAAGTAACCAACAAAGGACTATTTTTGTTATTTTTGCATTCTATAGGTTGAGGGTTTTGATGTGTGGTTGGGATTCTGGCTACTTCAGGACTTCAGCAAGGTGAGCCAACTGGTTCATTACCTTGGGAACGAGCAGTGAATTTGGGGAAAGAAAAAGAGCTATGTTCATCTAAGGAGGTTCACTAATCCACTGCATGTGTATAGTGCAGCCAAACCTACATGCCATGTGGCTCAAGTGGGCGAGATCCAAGCTGTCCATCAGTTGGGTGCAAGATCCAAAAAATGAAGGCCGGATCACTGATCAGATGGGCCATATTGTGGATGGCTAGAAAAAAAACACAGGAAATTTTTTCGAAGCCACCCATTTGTTTCTTGCATTGTGGTTCATGCAATAGTTGGAGCAATCTGATCTTTGTGCCAGGGTAACATCATGCTGCAACCCCTCTGATGGACACCTGCGGCCTTGTGGGCATGATTGCTGCGACCCCTCTGGTGGACACTTGCTCCCTTGTGGGATAAGCAATCCTCTCTTGCAAGAAACAAAATTCATGTTCTTAAATTTGACGGCCTCTTTATTAAGATGGGGGATGATCACATACATTCAAACATATGGTAATTACCACCATATGTTCGAGTTGTGTGGGGACCCCCATGATGTGTGAATGTAATCCAAACTATCCATTAGATATGGCCCCCATATTAGGCCTATATCCTAAATTCCAACCTGATCCATAACTCAGGTGGGCCACACCAAAGGGAACAATGGGGGAAATCGGGGAGGGTGACCCCTACCATAGAAACTTCCAAATGGAATGTAGGGTCCACCGTGTTGTGTATGTGGCATCTAACGTAGTCATCAGGTGCATCCCGCCAAGATGAAACGATACAAATATCAGGCCATTACAAAACTCAGATGGGCCATACCATGTGAACATGCAGGTTTTAGTTGCAATTGTACATTGCTACCTGTGGTTTGTCATACCTGAGTTTTGGATCAGGATGACACTTTGGATGTATGGCGAACCCGAGAAGGCTCACCAGATGCATGGTTTGGATTCTATATGCATATCACAGGTAGGCCCACACAGCTCAAACATGCGTCATTACCATAAATTTGAACATGTTTGATTGTCTCCCTATTAAGATGCATGAGCAATGCACAAGTTATTTGTTAAGGCACTTTATTTGCTTCTTTGAATTGTGATGTTTCTCTATAATAGGCAGGTTTTGCATATTTTTAATTTTTGCATTACCATGAGTTGGTGTCATCTTTGTAAACTCCTCATATTTCCTATTCACATAACATTCTTTCTTCACCCACTGTCCTTAGGCAGGGTCATTTCTTTTGTCAGCTCCAGAAGACAATCCTCATATGGAACCCATGGTTTGGTGATTCCAAGTGTTAATCTTGGTAGGTTCCATCCTGGATTTTGGGATCCCTCAAAGATGTAAGATTGGAAGATCTTTTGGCCTACATTCCACCGAGTGTTGATCTTTGCTGGATTCTTTCTCAGTGTCTATTTTGTGCTGCTGATCTTCTTGTTAGTACCTGCTGATTTCTCAAGCATCTCCATGCATGGTGGGTTCCATCAGATCAATGGTAGATCACCAAACCGCGGGTCTGACCTGTACGAAATCCTTAGGCCTAGCTAACTAAACATGGGATGAGGTTCTGGATCTGATAATTTCTCACTTGAGAAGTCCATTTGAGACAACTGGAATTTATGGGGTTCCTCTACCTAAATTTGCTGCTCTTTGTGAATTATGCAACATAGGGCAAATGGTTAGGGGGCATTTTTTGAGGTATGGATGAATTAAGGGGCCCCGAGCAAGGTGTTATGTAATGGTATTGGCTACCTTATTGCCCAGCTATGATACAGGCCAGCGTATTGGCCAGCTACGATACAGGCCGTATCAGCTGATACAGCCCTTTACTGGCTAATTTATTATTTTTATCTTGGAAAATATCTCAAAAAATATTGGTACATTTTTTTAAATTTAAATGTGAGGATCCCATACACACACACACACACACACACACCTGCGAACCAGTTCGTACGTACTATGTACGAACTTTTTTGAGAACCCATCATATGTGATGTGGATCCATAATCTGAACCATTCATGTGAAGCAGCACCTCGTGAAACCCCCCGGGCCCAGGCTTTACTTTGATCTAAAACTTTGATGGGCCATAAAAAATGAAAACAATTTCCTCCCATGATTTGCATTTCTCTTTGCTATGGCCCACCAGAATTTTAGATCGGGGTGAAATTTTGTCACATGGGATTTCATGGGATTCCGCATCACATGGACCGTTCAGATTAGACACCCATGGCACGTGTGCAAAGGTGCACACACACACACACACACACACACACACACACACACACACACACACACATATATATATATATATATATATATATATATATATATATATATATATATTGATACATGTATTTAATGGTGTAACAGACTATTCTTTTGTAAGAATGCTGTCTATCAGGCAATTTCAGCTTGACCTGCTGAAAAGTCGACCAAATATGTCCTAATTAAATGCGAATCAAGCAAGATTGGGTGGATTAGGGCCCCTTTCGTATAAGTACTAGAACACAAAATGAAAAAAAAGAAGTGTTGGTTAGAGCATTTGATTTTAAAGTAGAAAGTGTTCAAGCTCTGACTTGTGTGTTTTCTTTGTTTCTTTAAGAAAGCAGTTAAACATTCAAGTAATCCAGGTTTATAATGAACCGGCCCTTTATTGTTGCTGGTTTGGACCCAAACAGGTTAGACTATCTGGTCTAGTTTTGGATTTTAAAACAACAGATCCGAACTCTTTTTATGTTCTTCTTTCTTTCTTTCTTTCTTTCTTCTTCTTCTTCTTCTTCTTCTTCTCTTGAAAGGCAGCCCATGACCTCAAATGCTGAAATGCACTCTGTCTACCACTAAGCCAGTTGGAATCCAACAGATCCTAACTGTTTGTTTTTTTTTTTTTTTGCCCCGAACACTTTGATATTTACCTTAAAAAAAAAAAAAAAAACAAGAGTTTGTTCATGTGTATCGTGGTACTTTTTCTCAATCAAATATTTTTAGTTCCCCAATCAACAGGTTGTCCAAGTGTCCATGATCTGGATCACCAAACCATGGGGGGCTTGGGAGCTTGCAAACCTATAACTACTTGGGTGTAACAGTTGTAGTGGAGTCGGATAACTATTCATTGTTTCCTGCACTCATACTTCTTCTATGCCT
Source organism: Magnolia changhungtana (assembly GCA_030180095.1). Classification (NCBI taxonomy): domain Eukaryota; kingdom Viridiplantae; phylum Streptophyta; class Magnoliopsida; order Magnoliales; family Magnoliaceae; genus Magnolia; species Magnolia changhungtana. Next base: position 1,924,194 of record JASAUF010000321.1, on the reverse strand, counting down.
TGTTTTTTTGTCTTACCTTCTTGTTCTTATGGTTTTAACAGGTGGGTGTTGGAAGAATTGCAGTAATCAGTCTACCAGTGGATGTTGAATTTATTTGCCTTTTTGTCTATCAATTTTGTAGCTCTGAGGAAACACCATAAAGTTATGTTTAGTGATACAACTAGTGTGTTTTAATTGTGAGCAGTACTGATGAAAATGTTTTTGTTTTGGGAGTTACTATGAAGATGGTTTCTTTTTTTTTTCTTTTTTCTTTTTCCCTTTCTGCACAAGTCTCTCCAGCAATATCAAGCCATTCAAATATGTATTCGATCCTTTTCATTAAGGGAAGCTATGATGAAAATTGGTTTTTTAATTGAAAATTTTAATTTCTAGTGTTTGTTTTTAACTTGGGCCCAAGCAAGCATTTTATTCCCTCCCTGGTACGTGGCACATGTTGAGGGGGGGTGCTTGTTTGATCTCGTTGGCCGATGTGCAAATCAGCCAATGGTAAAAAAAATGCTTTCCTTGTTGATTGCGTGATAGTGACAGTGTGGGGTTTTGTTTCTGAATGGGGCTTGTGTAACGATGGGTTGACTTCTTCCTCGCTGTTGTTGTGAGGGGGGTTGTTTTATTATTATTATTATTTTATCTGAGGTTGGTCTGTATCGATAGCTCACTTGATGAAGCTTTCATCAGTTTTACATAGTTGACCAGGCATGCTTTGCAAAGGTCCCATTCTTTCTACAGCAGCATCATCATTCTCCAGTTGCCACGACCAATGCTTTTCCTCATCTGTTTCATTTCATACCCTATCCGTAGTTGGTCAATTTTTAATTATTCTGCATCCTTGTATGATTTACGTCATTTCCCTTTTTATTGTATCGAATGTCAAGGTTTGGGACAGAGGTGAGTAGTTCTTTACACTTCTCAAAACTCCTTGCAACTATACATTTTCGATATGCCCCTTAGGTTCGGATCTCGTTTGGATCATCTTGCGTGCTTTCTCTACTTCTCCACACACCTATTAGTATTCTGCATTTCATTGTCACACTAAATTTGTCAAGGGCTTAGATTTCTGTCACGGCAATCTCTGGGAATGAATACATCAACTTTCCATATTTCTTGCATATGGAATAAAGATTTCAGTTGACCGTCTTGTGTCATCTTTCTTTATTGCTTCCAATTTGATTGTCTTGTATTAACCCCAGTTGCAGGATCCTCCTAACTAGGTGCTTCTCCCACTTCCTATCCCCACTTCAGATCTGCACTCCCATTCCTGTTTCCCACCTATTTATCCTAGTTTACATTTTGAAAGAGATGCTTCCCCTAGTTTACATATGGAAAATCTTGACCATTGACAATCTTCAAAAGAGAGGGATGCCTATTCCTAACATCTGCTTGTGCTGTATGCGTCACGAGGAGTCTGTGGATCACCTGCTAGATCATTGCTCTTTTATCTCTCAGATTTGGGCCGATTTCTTAGGCTGTTTCAACATCAGTTTCTGCTTCCCCGAGAAGGTGGACCTTTTCTTGCAAGCGTGGCATGGGGTCTACGTCGGCAAAGTTAAAACCAAGCTTTGGAGGATGTCAGTGCTTGCCATTTGGTGGTTCGTTTGGGAGGAACGTAACAATAGATGTTTCAGAGATGAAGCCCATTCTGCTCAATTCGTTGCTTCGAAGGCCAAGACGGCCCTCATTGAGCGGGCTTCCCAGGATGATGTGCTGAAGGGGGCTGATTTGCAGTTTTTAGGGTCCTGAGTTTGGCTGATCTGCTATCTCGGCGGATCTTCTTTCTCTGTTCGCTTTGTCTTGTTTTCGCTTTCTTTGTTGTTGCTTGGTTGTTTTTCTTTTTGTTTTCCTTTCTTTGTTTTTGTTCTCTCAGTTAATGCTTTCTCAGTTCATCTTTCAAAAAAAAAAAGAGATGCTTCCCCGCTCCTGCACCCGAACTTGTTGCCGCTTCACTTCACTCTTGGTGCAACTATAGTATGTGCTGACATTCTTTGTCGCCTTTTGGTGCCTTTCTATACATTTTTTTTTTGTTGTTTTCTCCTCTCTCAAAAAAATAAAATAAAATAAAAATAAATGCTTTCCTTGTACAGACGTAGCCGTCCAATTGGTGGATTTACTTATTGAGATTGGGCTTTTTTGTATTTTTCCTGTGATTTTGACCATCCGTTGGGAGACTACTGTGATGACAAAATCTGGTTATATATTTGGTTTATAATTCATCTAGGTGATGGCTCAATAGGTTAATGGTCCTGATGACCTTGGAAAAGTGCTGTGTATGCTAGAGATGTTTTTGTAATGGTCAGAGCGTATGTATGGTTGACATGGACTTTGAATGGTTTCTTTATCATTGTAGTGTTCTCATTAATCTTCTATTCAATGTAATTTGAAGTTAGCTAAGCTGACATTCATCTCATCAACCGACTGCCTCATTTTTCATGTTGCCTGACCTAATAAAACTTGATTTTGGACCATCCTACTGTGGATGAAAACTCTTAGGGCCTGTTTGATAGACACCTAAAAATGTGTTCATCTCATTTTAGTTAACAGTATAGAAATCTTCTTCTTTTTAAAAATAATAGTTATAACTGACAATTACCATCTCTGATGCATGGTCATGGTTTAACTAAAACAAGATGAACTTATTTTTAGGAGTTTACCAAATGGGCCATCATTGATTGGAATGTGCTGGTCAGATCAGGTTGGGTTATGGCTCAGCTACCCGAATCTGTCCTAAATTGGGTAACAAACATCCAAACTGCACCTCAGCTGTTAACTCAAAAGTTACAAATGGATTGGGCGCTCGCAATGATGAATTGGTCTCACCCACCAGGCCTGTATTTCAACTGGAGGTGCCCAACCCAAACCCAACCCAACTGCAGGTGTATTCTCAACCTGACCTAGCCCTAACTGAATTTGCTTGACCCAAACGCATCCCAAACACCGACCTGAGTACCTTGATAACTTGACCTGAACTTGGCTTGGGTCAGTGGCAGCCCTATTGACAGCCCGGCACGCTTTTATTTGCAGCTCATGGTTAATCATGTTTGTAATCTTGGGTGGTTTTGAAAGGCAAGTTAATGTTTTCATTTCCAAAACTGTTTAGCTGCTGCTTTTGGTTTGGATTGTGTTTGGCCCAAACTTGTAGCACTGATGCATACAAGCTAAGGGCTCATTTGGGAGCTTGTATTCAAAATGCATTGGAATCCAAATCATAAATTAAGGTGATTTTGAATCCTCAGTTGTATTTGGCAGCTTTTATGTATTTAGAATGTGCTGAAAAGTAGAAATGTATTGAAATTTGTAGTATATTTATTGGAATTTGAATTTAATTACTAAATAAACTTTATAAATTCTGAATTCAATGATACAAGCAGAAAAATTTTATTTATGAAAGGGTGTTTCATGATGGTTCTCGTTTGCAATCTACAATGGAGAGTTGGGCAAAAGTTATCGTTTGCAATCTACAATGGAGAGTTGGGCAATATTTCCAGTAGATATAAATAATCCCTGCAAATATCTTCAACAAGACAACTCCAGGCGCTTCTTTACATTAAGTTGCGTTAATCCAAGCAATATTTTCCTTCGTCACCAAAATTTGTACAATTGTCACCTGCAGAAAAGTAAAAAAAATAAAATAATAATAACATAAAAACATTATTCTGTTTTAAAATATCTAAAATCAAGTAAATGATATTTACCCACAAGAACAGAGGCAGTGAACACAACATTTGATATAGCTTCAGGAAACCTATACGAGTGATCAATGTATGGGTAACATATCAAAGTTTTTCTCATCATTCAAGGGTCCATTTGGATGGAGAATTCAGGCTCATCTCTATGTTTTTTTAAACCAAAAGAATCAGATGTTTGGTCTATCAAAATGTTCTATTTGAAAGCAAGTAAACATTGAAAAGGCACCCATTTCCAATCTGTAGCCTTTCATCGAGGCTTGAAACAAAATGGATGGTCTATCCTATCAATTTTGATCAGGCCCACCCAAGCAAACAGATCCTAAATGAATTTGGGGCTAGCCCAACTTCCCCTCACTTTGGAAGACTTGACTCCAAATTACACAACAATCTTAATAAATTGATATGCAATTGAACTGAGCATCTAAACACGCAAAAACTTATATAGCCAATTGCAAAATCCAAGGCCATATGCTCAAAACACCCAACACCAAATTTTCACCCGTCCATTAATAACTAAACAAATCAACCCAAGGAGGGAGAAGGCAAACAAATTACATATATAGAAGACGAGCCTGTTTCTCTTGGCTAGAGAAACTTGACTTCTCTCGAACCTCTTATGTAGAGAGTAGAGAGTAAAATTTTTTTTATAAAAAAAAAAAAAGGAAAAAACGAAAGAAAAATGAGTAGTCAAAACCTCTAAAAAGGAGAAAAGGAGTACATGCACATGTTACTACAAGGAGTGAAGAAAGGGGAGCAAAAATAAGACTGAGGATTACATGGAATGGTACAAAGAGAGTGAGAAAAGAGGGGAAGGATCCTTACTCTTGCTCCGGTGGTAGACTCTCAGGAGTTTCAACACCCGTTCGAGGATTCGAGTATCCATAGGTGGTGAAATTCCACTGAAGTGTGAGTGTGTGGGGTGTGCGTGCGTGCGTAAGTAATAAAAAAAAATAAATAAATAAAAAGAAGAGAGGGGAATTAGGATATTCCTGAGGGCATTTGGAATTTTTACCAGGCCCACCATAATAAAAGAAGCTGCCCCAATCACCATTATTACCATTTTAACTTCCAAACAAGTATACTGATATCATATTGAGAACCATGATAGCCCGAGACTGGGAAGATGTTGGCCCCATTGCTATTTCACTGTTTACTTGAATGAAACCTGAGCATAGGTTGTAGCAACTTGTGGCTTGATAAGCATCTCTCTGTCATTTTTCATTAAAAAAATAAAAAGAAAATGAGAGACACCAAAAATCCATTTTACTTGAGACCCAACTTCTAATAGAAACCAAAAATCCATGGTTGCCAGACATTTATTGTAGCCTTTGCTCCATAGTATTTATCTTCTTCTACAAATGCAATTGCATGCTACTCTCAAAAGAAAATTTTAAAATAACAGAACAATTAGGCCAACCAAAGTAAATAAAAAGAGGCAAGAAAATGAATTTTTGTGCTTCTTCCTACCATATCTTTTCACTGAGCTTGCCCTTAGAATATCCTCTCTCTTTGTTCTTCTGATGGGAATGGTGCCTTCAGGATATCTTCCATTCAAATGCCACAGTTGTGTTATGGCTTTGGATTCCTTTGAAGATGCTATCTTGCTTTCATCAAACAACCCTTTTGGATGGAAAGTAGGCCTCAACTATATTTAAAAAATAAAACCCAACCAACATAAAAAACTATGAAAAAGAAAACAAATAAATAAATAACCTAGACAGTCTAGAGATGGCAAACACATTCCATTGGAATGGCATCTCTGTTTCCCAACTCCTGGGCCAACATGATAACTTCTCATGGTGGATATTACTCACATACTGACAAGCACAATGTTTATGTTGAGTTCCATGTTTTAGTTTCCTAGAACATAAATCTTTCAAGCAAATGAGAGTGACATGGAATAGGCCCTACACAACGGCATTTTTCAACAAGGCATTGAAAACATGATATAAGTCACACAAGATACAGAAGGCTAAATATTAAATGTGAAACAGTTCGAACCCTTGTCATCTTTTTTCTTTTTTATGAAAGATTGAAGTTTGGTGATGCTGCTTAAATAAAAGGCAATCCAATTTAAGAAGATCAAGCAACTTCAAATTGCTTTAATAGCATACTGATGACTGTCAACAGAGAATTGGTTCAAGAAGCTTGTCACCATCTAGCATCTGGGTGAATCTTGTCACCATCTGATCTGGTTGGGTCGTGATAAGATTCATTAAACCTAATGCACAGGTTGGTAAATATTTTAATTAGGAAAATGATCCAGTTTGAAGCAGCCATTAGCTAGATGTTGAATCATTTTTTCAACAGTGGAACATTTACCTTAAAATTAAATTAGTTTCACTGATAGTGTTGGCCTTGGTGAAACAGATAATTATGTGTTTGTAGGACTTGTGTTCCTGTTTCCAGACCCCAGTATCTCCATGCAAGGGTTATGTTTCCAAGGTTGGTGAGTCTGAGGAAGCATATTCCTAACTCTCAATATCTACATTGCCATGCCATTTGATGTATGCTTTTCTTTTTTTAAATGATATTATCTTCTATATTTTCTATATGTTATTCTCATAATACTAAAATAAATAGGCACACCTTCCAATATGATATGGCTTTGGTGAATCCAAATCATTGTCTGACTGGATAGTATGTTGGTCAGTAAACACCAAAATTTGGACAAATCTGGAATGAAACATTGATTTTGAGGTTTTAATATGGTGATGCCTCGAAAGAAAACTGTTATCACCACTGGTTTTGATTGGATGGTTACATGATTCATTGTAAGTCCCTTTGTGCCCATGGGCACAGCCACTTCATTGATCAGTAATTGTTCAAATGAGGGAAACTGTCCATTTTGAAACAACCATGGTGAGGTTTAATATGGTGGTTTCAAACTAGATCATTCTCTTAAAAGTATATTCATAACAATGATGTTATTGGCTTTAGTCAAATGACATGGACAAAGAATTGTTTTGGGGTTGATTCCATCTTTCTGGACTTCCAGACTTCAAAAAAAAAAAAGGCAAAAAAAAAAGAGAGAAGAAATCATTTTCCAAGAAAATTAGAAAAGAAAAAAAAGTTAGTTTGCAATCTCACGCATTAAATAATGGTCGTATCTGATTTGTATAGAATTTTTTTTTTTTTTTGTTTTTAAGGCTAAAGTAGGATTATCTGTTATAGCTTATACGTGGCTTCTGAGATGGCCTCCAAAAATCTGGTTTACAAAGCTGTCAGCCTGTGAAGATGAGGGCTCATCTTGCAGTTTCAAGTTCACACTGCAACTGTGGAGCATGTCCAGCATGCACTGGAAGAATTCATGAGCATCTTCCTGCCGATATCTCTGTAAAGAAGATGATGGATCTGGACAGGTCCAACATCAGTCTGGGGCAACTGAGGCTGGACAGGTCCCACATCAGGAGGAAGCAGACTAATTCTTTCTTCGATGATATGCAAATCGGCAATGTGAACTATCTTATCAAAAACAGATCAAGGGTCAACTACATCTATGGTCTAATAAGAAGGAAATGATATTGAGAAGAAACATGTAGCTGCCATAGATTTAATTCATGAAACAGTGTCTGGATGCACCAGTGAACTGAATTGCAAACATTTGAATTAGGAGGAGGTGAAAATTTTCTTGATGTTTCGTAGCATCCATACTCGAGGTTACATTTCTTTCAGGTCCAACTTGAAAGTAACAGAACTGCATCTTAGAGCCCACACCCTCAATATGAATGCTAATCAAATCACAATTTGGTTATTTATGCTTTGTTAGATTAATAATTGCAATTGAATTCATTAGTGCATCCAAACGCACCATGAGTGTTCACTGTTCAGTCATGCTAAATACCTCTTTCGAGCTGCCAATGCACTGCAAGCTGCCACCAAAAGAAACGTTGCAAGAGATGCGTTATTAACAAATTACATAGTGCTAAAATTCTCAGCAAAAACATCTGACAAAAATCAGAAATTATGTATAGCACTAACAATTCTAAATTTTCACTAAAGATAAAGTGAAATTGTCAATTTACCATCTTGTTCATAAGTATATCCATGGGAAATCGTAGAGCAAAAATTGATATGAAGAATGAGAAGACTAGTACAGAATCTACAGATATTTTCATATTTGCATCATCCATTGGCAATCTCTTCAAAACCATGTTCCTATCATCCAAAAGTTTTCCCTATTATGGAAGACGAAAAAAAAGACAGAGAAACACAATTAACAAAACATAAAACCTCGAAGTAAAGCAACGAGGAAGGAAAAAAAAACAAACGACAAAAATATTTTATAGAAAAACAAGAAATGGCCCCAATCAGTCAATTATTACTTCCTAATTACATCTCAAAATTTTTGAAAGAAAAAATCACTTTTGAAACAAAACCGTAGAAAAACTAACCATGAAACTCTTTTAAATCTCAAGACAATCAAGCAAGTCCATTAAAAAATCAAGTGTCGGCGGTCAAATTCAATGGGAGTAATCAGATGGTGCAGATCATCCAATCAGCATGATTTTTAGGCCGTGCTCTATCCGCAATAGATCCATGATTTGCGTGGTCCCGATCCCAATACAGCAATGCCACATGAACGGCAGATTGGCATCATCACCACCATCAATTAAAATTGAGATCCGTGACTCCACTCGATCAAGGACCATATCTTCAGTTAAAAAATGGCAGTGAATCATCAAAATTGAGCGAATTCAAACCGAAAGTGCCCAAATCTAATTATTCTTTTTTTTTTTTTTTTTTGTACACACGCACACACACACTCGCGCCACACGCACACACACCCCCACACACGCACACCATGGGATTTCACCACCGTGGGTACTCAAACCCTTGACCGGGTGTTGAAACTCTAGGGAGTCTACCACCCGGGTAAGAGTATCCGTGACTCCACTCGATCAAGGACCATATCTTCAGTTAAAAAATGGTAGTGAATCATCAAAATTGAGCGAATTCAAACCGAAAGTGCCCAAATCTAATTCTTAGGAAAACCAAAAATCGGCAAAACTAAATCAGTGAAGAAAATAATTCCCAAATGACAAAATCCATAAGAATCAAGTTACAAACAGCTGATCTCTTCATAAACACAACCCACTATTTTCAAACTTTTATCAAGCTTAGAAAGAAAACTGGTAATTACCAAATAACCCCCCAAAAAAGTAAATTACCACTACAATCCTCTTCTTTCCACTGTAATAGTTCAAAATTTTCACTATTTTGCAGAGAGAAAGAGAAGGAAAATGTAAGTGAAAAAAAAGGTGCATGAACTTGAAAACGAGAGCAGAGATTTTTCTAACCCTAGACATACTAGGATTCCATGAATCTTTCGCTGTAAATGAAGAAATTTCAAAAATGAATAAAAACATGGAAGTTGTTCCCACGTGCCAATGGCACGCATGTGAGGGATCCTCTACATTCATCACGCGTGCATCGTGGTCCACTACTCGGGTGGGCCAAACGTGTATCTAACTATTTTTAACCGTCTGTTCTTTCATCTATGTACAACTTGCCTAATGAGTGGATTGATCTGATTTGAAGACCTGGGACAGATCCAGAGCGGGGCCGGCTGATGAATAGCCTGGATCTTGCATACGTGTGATGTGATGGCATGTATGGAGTGTGCGGAGAAGCACATGAAAGAGAAAAAGTGAGAGAGTTGGGGGCAGGGAGTCTAGGAGAGAGTCGGGGGCCAGGAGAGAAGGAGGCGTAATAGGGTTTGTGAATTTTATACTTGGGCCCTTTGCCAGCGCCCCAGTGTAATTAGCGCCGGCAAAGGGTTGCCCCTAATTCAAAGACCTGTTTCTTTGTAGTGTCTTTTACCGTCATCTATTCACTGGTTTCTTTTATTGTTGAATCATTGAAGGCTATATCGAATCTATAATTTTTAGATGAGTTGATATATCAAGGCATGTACTAGCAATGGTAAGAGACGCCATTTATATATATATATATTGGTTAATGGCTACGCATATTAGCTGTAGCTATAAATTCGAAACTGTAGCAATTGCTAACTTCTGTCTATATCTACGGGTATAGTTCAGCTTTTAGCTACAGATATTATCAGTAGCTAGAAGTACATTTTTGCTATGGTAGCAATTGCTTTTAGACCTATGGCTGCGGCAATACCACGGGCTATATCCGTAGCTCTCTCTATTTTAGCTACAGTACCACTCAACAAGGTATGTTGGTGCATATTCTTTCAATGGAGTTAAGAATCAAATCAATATCAAACCTTATGGACCAAAGGACAGTTCTTGTGAACAGATAAAAAATAATATTGGCTGACATTGTCTATAATCTCAACAATGCTAGGAGCATTAGATGAAACATTGCCTGAAAATTGCACTAGTCAGTTGATCATGACACCTAATTTGATGGTTAAAAGAGAATGGTCAGTGGCAGAATGCCATTTGGACTGCATGGATGTTCATGCCTATGGTGGCTAGGTCACCATGATTTAACATGTGGCAAATGCAAACAAGATTTTTTTCCCCCTGCTTAGATTATGGTCATACAAGTTTATGGAAATCTATTGCCAAAATCAAACCTTAAGTCACTAAAGGTTCATACTGATATATTAAAAATTCTCAATGGTCAATTCCACTCAATCGTCCATCAGTGATTATTTTAAATGTTACATCTACAGGAATTACGTTGAGCATGCAAAAAACTGATAGTGTTTTGTTATTATGCTTTTATCTTATGCATGGATGTAGGGATGTCCATTTAAAAAATATTGCTTTGTGCAGTTCATGAAAGACTTCTCCGGAACAGTGAAGACTTTGTGTGGCCTGTTGACTCTACCTTCCATGGGCGATTCATCATTGATGTAGAATTCCTAGACCTGAAGATGTATCCACTCAATGTAATTGCCCTTGCCCATCTTTTAGATTTCAGTAATGGTACTGTGACCTGTGCGTCAAGGAGTTCCATGAAGTGACCAGTGAAACATTTGTACTGTGCATGTGCTTGTGTATGGTGATCAGACCTCTGATTTGGCGGGCCACCACATGGATAGGCCATAACTGGAAAGCATGACAATCAGACCATGGTGGACATCTTATCAGTGGCCTTAAAAAAAAATGGTTAACAGAAAAATTGAGCAGTGGTCCACATTCGATGGGCAAAACCAACAACATGGAGTGATTGAAGTTGTCCAATCACCAGTGTTTGGTCTGTCCCTTCCACATGGTGACCCACAAGATCAATGATCAGAATCACTAGGCATGTTTGATGCGTGAATTTGGGGATTCCACTCAATGTAATAACTGTGAAGTGCTTGAGAGGCTGCAGGAGGCGTGGCTGTACCAGCTGGAGAAGCTGAAGAAAGGGTGTTTGATGTATCTGTTCAACTTTGGAAAGATATATGATGTTAGAGACAAGATCAACAGCTTCTTCATGCATGCGGATAGGGAACTGACGGTGGAGATGTTTCGGGAGGTGCGGACAGTCTGGAAGCCCTTGTGATGCCCAAGTAGTATGTTGTGCATGTCATCACAGTAAAAAGAATGTGCAGTTATACAAGTGAAGCTTTTGTTTGATTAGTTTTTCTAATCGCACAGTCACCTCTTTACATGGATGAGTGAGCAGTGCATCAGGTTTCTCTCCCTGTTTAAAAATTACATGATGCTGTGCATCAAGTCATTACACTACAACAAAAAAGGGTATAGCGGACACTTTGGGGGCTTCCTTTGCCGGCGCTAGGTAAAACTGGGCGCTGGCAAAAAATCTTTATAAATAGAAATTATCCACTAGCTTCAAATGATGTGGGGCCCACCGTGAAGTTTGAGTGTCATCCAACCTGTCCAACATGTTAGGCCTGGATCCCAAAATCAGCCTGCTTGGTAACTTAGGTGGGCCATAGCAAAGGGGAAAATGGGGGAGATTAGTAAGAGATATGCCGACCATAGAAATTTACAGATGGAATGTGGGGTCCAACATGTTTTGTATATGTCATCCAACCCATTCATCAGGTTCATCTCATCAGGATGAATGGAAACACCAAAATTCAAACCATTCCTAATCTTGGACAGGAAAGAGTAAATATCTATTTTTTTGCTTGATTTTACATGGATCCCTAAAGTATATCCCACCTGAGTTATGGATGTGGACGATTCTTTGTGTGTAAAGTGGAAATAAGAGGCCCCACCAGATTAATAGTTTGGATTCATTATGGGTGGGCCCCACATGGCTTGAACATATGGGTAATTGCAATCCGATAAATTAGTCTTCAGTAATAAGGATGGAAGTGGTCCAGGATAGCCGACTGCCTGTGCTCAGTGTGCATTGGGTTGAATCTAGGCTCAGCCTAAGCTAGCCCATGGTGGCATTTTCAGAACCTATGACTGTTGGGGATGGGGCCTGGGCTTGAGCCTGCCAGAAGGCATGATCTGGTCTGCCTGACCTTGTCTGGGTAGCTTAGGTGTGCATGATCCCATCATTAGGTAGATGGGACTGGAGAAGTTGCACTTTGGAGAGTGTATACATGATCCCATCATTTTAAACCAATGACCGACTCAATTTGGAAACTTTCCAAAGCAGAACTCATTACCCATATAACCACACTATGAAGCTTCTGTACATGAATTTACGGATTAATGCATGCATTTATCTTGGCCACAAAATTGGGAGTAATAGAAATATGAGTTATCTCAGATTTTTCTGTAGAATTTTACAATGTTTATCCTAATAAGAATAGAAAATTTTGTCCAGAAACAACACAGAATCTTCATGGTCATATATGTTGAAATGGTTCAAGAGTAATCAAGATACGTTGGTTCCAGTACTTGGCCATTCGGATGAGTTTGTTAGTTTATTCTTAACTATGTAATGTCTATAAATCAATCTATACAGCTGCATTCTTGATCATGTTATGTTTTCTCAGATTTCTCTTGTTCCCTGATTTGCTATAATTCTATTTTTATCTCATTCTTACCATTTCTGGTGCAGGGTGTTGACCCAAGAATCAAGGCGGAGGTTTGGCCTTTCATACTTAAGAGTGTAAGATTTTTCAGCCTTCAGACTTTTACTGCATGTCTGTTTTCAATTAGTTGGGTTTCCGGTCGTGCTATGTAGCTTATAATTTCTACTATCATTTCAAATTATCTGCCATAGCTTTTATTGTATGTCAAGAGTAGGATTTTTAATTATGTTGTTGGTAAACTTTTCACTTTGGAGATTCACATGGAACTTCTCCATGGTTTAATGCCTATGCAATCAGATTGTATGTGCAGATGCTCTATTCTAAGAAACCAGTTTGGGATAAAGAGAAAAGGCTAGAATTTTAACTATTATATTTTGTTGGATAGTTCTAATATAAGACAAAATAGTCTTGTCCAATCAAAAGATTATAGAGGCTTTGATTGCAAGTAAGGATGTCATCAAAGCGTGGTTGTAGGAGTAGAATTGCAGATGGGAGAGATATCATTCATAAGAATAGAATTCAAAGAAGGAAAATGTTGTCATGCCGGCTGAGTGTCAAAGCAAATAGAACAGTTCCCTAACAGAATTACATTATTTAGAATTCATGAGTTCATGCGTTCTTGCACCTGCAAGTTATGACAAAAATCTGGATTGCATGTGGTCCTACTACTGAAGAAGTCTTCCGAGTCAAAGCCTAAACACTTTGGGATATAAGATTTTACGCTTTGTTATGAAAATGTTGTGCATTAGTGATGTATAATTTCCATTATTGGCTGGTATTAATGGGATGGTTGTTCATTAGTTTGATAGGTTTCCTTTGTTTGTGCAGCTATGACTTAAATAGTACCTAACCATCCATTTTATAGGCTATTTGTTGGATGGTTAGAATATTTGATTTGTGTGTTTTTTAAGTGTGGTCCAAGTTGATCGATTGGATCATGAAAAAGCTGAGCACAAAACTGTGTATATATATATATATATATATATATATATATATATATATATATATATTTTAAACGAGTATTTTTACTTGGGTATGTTTGGAAGTTCTAGTTTTGGGTATGTTTGGAAGTTTCCACATTTACATTGAGCAGAATGGCATTTTGGTCAATACAGTGGCTTGCTGCACTTAACTAACTTACCATTTGGAGCTGGTTCGTGTTGGGGGCCTTGCACAAAACCTTAGGATCTAGCCCTCCAGAACAAACCAGAATTATGGATAATAAAGCAATGAAAATAATTAATGCATCAATCACACACCACAAAAGAGATTTTTAAGTGGAAAACCCTCAAAGAGGTAAAAACCACAGGACCTCGTCCAGATCAACAATCCACTATGAAGTAGAACGTTACAAACTTCTTCACTCACGCAGGAAAGATCTCACCGATTACGAGGACATAGAAGCGTTGAGATATAGATTGCACAGTAAATAACCTCCACGAGCATAATCTCCCTTCTATGAGCTTCCTCTCTCTCTTTTCCTCCCTCTCTCTCTCTCTTACCTTTGATAGCCCTAAACCCTTTAGCAAATCCCTTATAAAGCTTTAGGAAACCCTCTTGTCATGCCAAGAAAGCCCTAGGTACCTCTTATTTAAAGTTTTAGGAAACTCCTTTCCGTATCCCAGTTGCGAAAGGACTTGCGAGACGAAATTCGCACAAAATCGCGGAACTAATCTGCCTAACTACGGCTGGTCGTGACGAACCTACGACCGCTTGAAAGCCACCCACGACGGTCGAGTACATCCTTCAACCAGTTGAGCACATCCTTCGACCGGTCGAGCACCCCATAAATAAATAACCCAAAGTCGCTGGAGTTCGAGTCGTGTCAGGGCTCGTCTTCCACGACTGGTCGTGCACAGCCTTCGACTGGTCGAGCAGGGCTCACGACCGGTTGACGACGGGTCAAAAAACCCTTCAAATCTCCCATTTTTTGACCCAGGAGGGATCCACCTTCTTCAAGCCAACCAGGTTTCTACAAACCTCAAACTTACCCTTGAGCAAAGCCTTAGTCATCATGTTTGACCCATTATCGTCCGTGTGGACCTTCTCAAGTTGTAACACCTTCTGTTCCAAAGTATCCCTGATCCAATTATACCGAATCTCTATGTGCTTTGACTTGGATTCTTGCTCAAGTGTATAGCACTCTGACTATCGCAATAGACCACGTGCTCCTCCTGCTTCAGGCTAAGTTCCTGTAAGAACCTCTTCATTCAAAGCATCTCTTTACATGCCTCTGTGACTGCAATGTACTCGGCCTCTGTCGTTGACAATGCTACGACCTTCTATAGCTTGCTCTGCCAAGAAACCGCTCCCCTTGCAAATGTGAACATGAACCCCAGTGTAGACTTCCTGGAGTCTATGTGACCTGCCATATCTGCATCTTTGTAGCCCTCTAACACAGTTTTTCCATCACCATAGCATAGGCTCAACCTGGATGAGCCTCTTAGATACCGCAGTATCCATTTCACCGCTGCCCAATGTTCTTTACCAAGATTGGCAAGATACCGGCTGACAACACCAACCGCATATGCTATGTCTGGGCGTATACACACCATAGCATACATCAAACTTCCTACAGCTGATGCATAGGGTATCTTCTGCATCTCTTCCACCTCTGCCTCCGTCTTGGGACACTGCTTGTCGCTCAATCTGAAGTGACCATCCAAGAGTACTGACCGGCTTCGCTACATTCATATTGAACCGCTCTAGGACTTTCTCAATATACTGCTCTTGTGACAGCCAAAGCTTCTTGCTGCTTCTGTCACGGGTTATCTCCATTCCTAGGATTTGTCTAGCTGAGCCCAAGTCTTTCATAGCAAAAGACTTGCCCAACTCCTGTTTCAGCCTGTTGATCTTCATGATGTCTTTTCCCATGATGAGCATGTCATCAATGTATAACAGCAGAACTAAGAAATCACCATCTGAGAACTTGCGTGTGAACACAGAGTGGTCCGACTCCGTTCTGTCATACCCATGCTGTAACATGAATGAATCGAACTTCTTGTACCATTGTCAGCCCATACAAACTCTTCCTTAGCCTACACACCATATGCTCTTTTCCCTTGACTTCGAATCCCTCTGGTTGGTGCATGTAGATCTCTTCTTCCAGGTCACCATGGAGGAAGACAGTTTTAACATCTAACTACTCTATTTCCAAATTCATGCTAGCTGCCAACCCAAGCAACACCTGTATGGATGTCATCTTCACCACTGGTGAGAATATCTCCTCGAAGTCTATGCCTTTCCTCTGACCAAACCCTTTCACTACAAGTCTGGCCTTGAACCTCGTCTGTGAATTCTTCTGCTCAATCTTCTTTCTGAACACCCACTTATTGCTCAAAGCTTTCTTGCCCTTAGGTAATTTCACCATATCATAGGTGTGGTTCTTATGCAAGGATTTCATCTCCTCTTGCATAGCTTTCAACCACTCCCCCTTATGCTCGTCGACTAAGGCCTCAGAATAATCTTCTGGCTCTCCCCCATCAGTCAGCATAATATACTCATGTGGCAAATATCTCTTGGACGACTGTTTATCCCTAGATGACCTCCTAACCTGTGGCTCAACAGGTGGATCAAGTAGGGGCTGCTCCCCTAGTCCATCTTCTGAAGGAACTCCCTTGTCTTCTGCACCTTGCCATACTCCCCTGTCATCAGGCACCACGAGAGGAGTAATCGGATCCATGTCCCTTAGCTCACCCGAACTAGGCTGGTTCTTCTCTGGCTTACCAATGTCTTTTATATACTGATCTTCAAAGAAAACCACATCTCTGCTCCTGACGAGCTTCCTCTCGGTCGGATCCCACAATTTGTAACTGAATTTTTCATCACCGTACCCTAAGATACACACTTCCTGATCTTCATATCGAGCTTGAACCTCTCGTCCTTTGGTACGTGAACGGATGCCCTGCATCCAAACACCCTAAGATGACCGTACGATGGATCCTGTCCAGTCCACACCTTCTCAGTTACTTCTCCATTCAACGGGGCTGATGGAGACCTGTTTATCAAATACACTGCTGTGTGCATTACTTCTCTCTAGAACATCTTGGGCAACTTCGCATGGGATAACATGCATCTGATTCTCTCAACAATGGTGCGATTCATTCGCTCAACTACACCATTATGTTGGGGGGTCTAGGGAACCATCTGTTCATGCCGTATACCCAGGGACTTGCAGTACTCATGAAAGTCGCCAATGTATTCACCACCATTGTCAGTGCGGATGCACTTCAATGATCTACCTGTCTCTCTCTCGACCATAGCATGAAACAATTTAAACACACTAAAGACCTCATCCTTAGATTTCAAAGCATAAACCCAAACCCTCCTAGATGCATCATCTATAAAAGTAACAAAATATAATGCCCCACCCAAGGTTTTTGTCTTCATAGGACCACAAACATCAGAATAAACTAAATCTAATGCATGCACTTTATTAACATGAGAAACAGTTTTAATAAATGAAACTCTATGTTGTTTCCCTGATAAACAATCAAGACAGGTTTTGAGAGGTGTACCTATCATGTCTGGAAGGAGCCGCTTCCTTGCTAGTAGCTGAAGCCCTTTTTTCACTCTTGTGGCCTAGACACCTGTGCTATATGTTAATAGCTGAATCTTCCGCTACGTTCAACCCACCCTTGCACATACTGACACTTGCCTTGTAAATGGTGCAACACTTCTTTCCTCTGGCCACGATCAATGAACCCTTGATGAGCTTCCATCGCCCACCAGCAAACCGGCTTTCATAGCCATCATCATCTAACCTTCCCGTCGACATCAAGTTGAGGCGAAGGTCTGGGATATGCCTCACATCCCTGAGAACCAATGTGCAGCCCACATCGGTCTTCACACAAATATCACCGACTCCCACGATTTTTGATACGCCAGAATTTTCCATCTTCACAGTCCCATAGTCACCTGACTTGTAGCTTGTGAAGAAGTCCTTGCGTGGAGTCATATGAAAAGAAGCTCCCGAGTCTATCACTCAGTTGGTGTCCTGACTCGTAGCCGTGAGACATACATCGTGATCTGCTGAAAGAATAACTACAACGTCGCCATCTAAAGCGACCGCGGTGGAATGTGATTCATCTTCCTTCCCTTTTCTTTTCTTGTCGTTCTTCTTACCATGACATTTATGCTTGTAGTGGCCCTTCTTGCCACAATTCCAGCAATCAACATCCTTTCTGTTACTCGACTTACCTCTTGATTTATCTCGGGCCTTCCCGCCCTTCCTGTTCTTTCCTCTCCCCCGTTCCTGTGTCACAAGGGCCTCTTGCTGAGTAGACCCCTGAGACTTCCTCCTTGTCTCCTCATTGAAGAGACAACTGGTTACCTGTTCCATGGATACCTTTCCGTGTGAGTTGGTTCACTATATTGCTGACCTTATTCATGTGCTCGGCCACAGAACCACCATCCTTGAACTTGAGATTCACAAGTCGCCTTATCAGAAAATTTTTATTATCGGCTGTCTTCCTCTCATACAGCCCTTCTAATTTCAGCCATAGGCTAGCGGCTGAGGTTTCCATATACACATGGTGAAACACAGAATCATCCAACCATTGTCTAATAAACCCCACCGCCTTTCGATCCATCTTCTTCCAATCATCAGCAGACATATCCTTGGATTTTGCTGATATGCCTAAGATTGGAGAATATAGGTCCTTGTAATAAAGCAAGTCCTCCATCTTAGCCTTCCATATGGTCCAGTTAGAACCATTGAGGCTGATCATCCTTGATGAGCCACCTTCCATAATTCAAAACCGATCTTACCCGTTCAATGAACTTAGCTCTGATACAGCTTTGTTGGGGGCCTTGCATAAAACCTTAGGATCTAGCCCTCCAGAACAAACCAGAATTATGGATAATAAAGCAATGAAAATAATCAATGCATCAATCATACACTACACAAGAGTTTTTTACGTGGAAAACCCTCAAAGAGGTAAAAACCACGAGACCTCGTCCAGAACAACAATCCACTATGAAGTAGAACGTTATAAAATTCTTCACTCACACAGGAGTGGATAAACAATGAGAGAAACAAAGAAAACGGAGAGATCTCACTGATTACGAGGACATAGAAGCGCTGAGATATAAATTGCACAGTAGATAACCTCCACGAGCATAATCTCTCTTCTATAAGCTTCCTCTCTCTCTCACCTTTGATAGCCCTAATCCCTTTAGCAAATTCCTTGTAAAGCTTTAGGAAACCCTCTTGTCATGCTTAAAAAGCCCTAGGTACCTCTTATTTAAAGTTTTAAGAAACTCCTTTCCGTATCCCAGTTGCGAAAGGACTTGCGACACGAAATCCGCGCAAAATCGCGGAACGAATCTGCGTAACTACGACTGGTCGTGACGAACCTACGACCGGTTGAGAGCCACCCACGACCGGTCGAGTACATCCTTCGACCGGTCGAGCACCCTGGAAAAAAATAACCCAAAGTCGCTGGAGTTCGAGTTGTGTTCGGGCTCATCTTCCACGACGGGTTGTGCACAGCCTTCGACCGGTCAAGCAGGGTTCACGACCGGTCGACGACGGGTCAAAAAACCCATCAGTTCGATGTGCTTTCTCCATTCTAT
This sequence comes from Magnolia changhungtana, assembly GCA_030180095.1. Lineage (NCBI taxonomy): Eukaryota > Viridiplantae > Streptophyta > Magnoliopsida > Magnoliales > Magnoliaceae > Magnolia > Magnolia changhungtana. Next base: position 1,905,012 of record JASAUF010000321.1, on the reverse strand, counting down.
GCAAAATGTGGTCTCTACACTTCCCTAGAAAAGCCAATTTGAAATGCAATGTGATGCTATTTAAATGAGCTATGAATTGTATTTTTACCCTTTTCAAAATTGGTTCTTAATTGCATTCGCAACCATAAACATTGTAAAAAGGTAGAAACACTTCTACAAAACTTCCTTATAGATGGTAGGCAATAGCTCAAAAGCATCTTCGGTCTGTGAGTTTTGAAACTTCTGTATCATGGCTAGGCGATTTTAGATGTTAAAACTCCAAACAAAGCATAGTTCATTTCCATGTCAACCATTTAAAACTCTCTCTCTGCCTTTAAAAAAAGAACTTAAAGGTCATCAGAAGGGCTAGAAAGGGTTGTTCACTTGCCAAGGATGAGGCCTTAGTTAGGAATGATAGACAAAACAGGACATGTAAAGCCGATACCAAATGGCTGAGTTGTTGATGTTTTTATTTTCACCAATGTTTTCATTTCCATTCAAATTGAAAACAAGTAATTTGATTGGGAATAGGAATTTATTCTTTTTGTTTGTTTTTCTGAAATGGATTTATTTGGTTTGTTAGAATTCTTCCAAAAGTTGAGTCTATCAGAATTGGGTAGAATAGATACTGAATATTTTGTTCAATTCAGTGAAATATGTTGTTTTTTTTTTCACTTCAACGCCTTTTTTATTAGGTTTATCTAATGCAGAGTGCAATTCTATGACTTGCAGGGCAGTCACATATAACCTGTAGGGTCAAATTCATGAACTGTTGGAAGAATTTAAACGTTTTGGTTGCATTTGGATGCATATGTGAATTGAATTGCGAACATCAATGTAATTAAGAGGAAGTAACTAAAATTTAATGAACCATTAACCCTCATCACATTACAGTCCTTTCAAGTGCAACTTGAAAGTAATGTACTTGCAATTTGGAGCCCACACCCTTATTATGAATACTACAGAAGAGAAATCCGCCTTCTCCAAGAGACAGTCACAGTTGTACTGCAGTTGGAAACAACCTGTTTGTGTTTGGGGGTATAGATGGAATAAATCCACTCAAGGATTTGTATATTTTTGACACCTGTAAGTCTTCTTTTTTATTTTCCTTGGAATGACTGCTTGATGATATTTTGTTTTCTTCCACTCCATTCTTTTGTTTTCTGGTATTATGCTGATGCCAGATTTGTTGAGTGGTTCAGACAAATGTGTATGTATACCAATTTGATAGAAGATATGATTTATATGCTCGCTACTGTATAATGTTCATGAACAAGATGTCCCTCTTAACAAATATAGTATTATTTTTTCAAAAAGAAAAAAAGGGAATGAAAAAAAAGAAAAAGACATTGTTATTTTTTTAGTTGCTGCTATTTATACTCTGAATCATTACAGAATGGTGTTAGAGGGTTGATGCTTGACATGTACAACTTCAACAATGACATTTGGTTGCACCACTCTTATGGAGGCCAATGCTACAATTTGACAACATTCATAAGTTGCAGCTGATTCCTTTTATACAAATCTAATGAAATGATTGAATTCTGATTAACCGATCTAATTAACAGCAACCTGCTATTAATGTGCTGAAAGAAATTCAAGTGTTCCTTGATGCCAACCCTTCGGAGATCATCACGATCTTCGTAGAAGATTATGTCACATCACCTCGAGGCCTAACTAAGGTATTCAATGCTGCCGGCCTAACTAAGGAAATTTTGGTTTCTGGTATCAGGGATGCCTAAAAATGGTCAAGATTGGCCCATCATCGATGATATGATTAGTAAGAACCAGCGTTTGTTGGTCTTCACCTCAAAATCAGCCAAGGAGGCTTCTGAAGGCGTTGCCTATGAGTGGAGATACGTTGTAGAAAACCAATGTAAGCCCTGTTTTCTCTCCTTTCATAAATGTATATCCCATGCAAATCTTGCGGTGGAACTATCATAGATAGACGGATGATTTTTTATTTTTTATTGTAGAAATTTAGTACATGCTTTGCTAAGCCCACATGCATCCATCCCTGATGTTAGAGCCGTGCATAACATGGGCCCTGCCGGGTAGATGATGTGGCCTGAGAATCATAAAAAAAAATACATACAGGTTTCAATTTGAATTATATATATAGATATATATATATATATATATATATATATATATATATATATATATATATATATATATATATATATATATATATATATAATTTACTGGCTGGCGTTGCAATCGGGCCTCTCAAATCTATACAGCCCTGTGGAAGACTTTTTGGTGCTTGTATGGATTTTCAGCGGCGCTTTTCCACGATTAATAGTATCCACGCGGCGCTCAAACAAGCGCCGCCAAAATTTAGTTAGCGCTGCTAATGTTATCCTGACGCACCCGGAAAAGCTAATGCTAGAGCTTTTGGACTTTATCGGCGCTTTTGACCGCCGCTAAAAGTCTCTTTTCTTGTAGTGTAATTAGGTGGGCCACACATTAATCATTTGTAGTTTTTGGAAGCTGTGTGTTGTTTTCAAACTTGTATAGATTCCTGATGAATTGACCATCCAGATTTTGTGCTAGGCTGTTTATGCAGTGGGGATGGTCCACCTGATGCACGGCTCCCTAAGTCAGCATATGTAGCCACATGTAGAGGTGCATGTGGGCTTGGCAAAGCTCTCGCTTTTTCTTTTTTTTTCATAGTTAACAAAGCGTTTGCTGTGGTATGATGCTTGCTGTTTTTTTTTTTTTTTTTTTTTTTTAGTGTTCCTGTAAAATAGTCATGGGCAGTTATGCTCCCCATGTTGTGTTCTCACTCCAAAACAGGCACTATACCAGTGTTGTAGTATATGTAACTATTTAGAAAATCATGCATCCTTGTAGGAACTAAAAAACAGAAGAATATAGTTTAATATGTATACACTATGCATGTGTATTTTGCTTCCATCCTTTTATAATATTGCATCTTTCAATATCATGCTTGAGTGACATTCATTTGATACAACCATATATATTTGTTGAAGTTTGGGTGATGGAGGCTTCATACCTATGGCAGTGCACTGCACTTCTTCAACCATATTCTTGAAGTGTGGGTTGACAATTGCATTAGTTGGCACTTGACCAATATAAACCATTTCAAAATGAAGCTCTGCATCTCTCCCACACTCCCTTGTTACATATATATTTGTTGCCTTTGGGTGACGCCCTTAATGGATTGATCTTGCACCCAAGTGTTTTAGCTGTGATGTAGTCTAGCCCCAGAAACTCCAAACTCTCATCTCTGAACTACCAGTGCCTCATCTACTATTGCCCTTACCCCACCTGCTCCAACCAATCCCAAGTCTGGAACCCTTGAACCTCGGCCTAGTCTCCTCAAGTTGTTGCCTTTACTCCCTATTATGCATAGAGGCATGGATCACATAATCGTCAAGGAAAGTGATGTCACTGTAGTCATGACCCTAGTCCTCATTGATAGTCCCTAGGCTGCGACATGATAACTCGTCTCTAATCTCCTTCTCCCATAGCTTCTTCCAGTGTTTTCAATAGCATCACTATGTAGCATAGCGTAACCTACATGCTACATAGCAGCCTACATGCTACGTAGCATGTAAAAAAAAAAAAAAAAAACATTTCCCTTGTAGCATATGCTTTAGGGGTCATAGCGTACGCTACACAAAACTAGTTTTATTTATTATTATTATTATTTTTTAATTTTAACATATCGTAAATCTTGTTAGTTCATTTTCTAATGTAAAATGGTGGTGGCCCATACTTCTCACATGTGTCAATGATGCGGAGCTATCGAGACCATCCAAATAGTGGGTCCTCTTGTAGATGGAGAATATTAGTATATGTACCCAGTTTAGACAATCTTAACCATCTATAAATGGGCCTCTGTGTGTATGGTTGTGGACTTATGACCATTACAAATGGTGTAAAACTCTCATAACCTCCCAACAAACTTTTAGGTGTGAAATAGCCGTGTAACCATCTTGTGGGAGGGAAATAATGGTCTCCCATCATTATAAATACCCCTTTAAATCTTCATTCCACTACAAGAAAGTAGCAATTAGTCATTGGTTGGGGGAACCCTTTGCCGGCAGAAAGTAAAATCTTCATTCCCACAACTCATGCCATTTGATTCCTGAGATTGCTCAAGAGCTATTCGGATCCTTTGCAAAGCCCTCTCTTCCTTTTCCCCATGCCCATGCTTGGGACAAGGTGAGGCTCTACACCAACTGTTTGAGCACCAATAGCACCCCCGGTTGACTATTTGAGAGACCTGAGTTGCAGCCCAACGCTTACTGTTAATGGCACTGGTGGTGGCTATGTGTTGATTATCCAAAGACCCAAACAGTGACCTGCGCTGATTGTTTGGACTGATTAATAGAACTCCTTGGTGGTCCTGCTCTTAACTATCAAGAGCGTCGACTCTTGGTTTCTCCAGTAGAATGGACCTAGTTTTGTTTTTGTCCAAGGACTTTTGGACATCTCAGGGCAAGGCAAACATGCTACCAGAACTTCCGAACTTTCTGGAGCTTATATAGGATGCAATGCTAAGGCTATTGAGTGTTTGAAGCATCAGAATGCTCTGCCTAATCAATGATCTAGACACTCTAAAGACGAAGGACCAAAGAATAGGACTTTAAACATCATTTGCATTACTCTATTCCGTACCATATAACAAACTAGTTTTCTCTAGTTTTCACCTTTTAATCAAAGCGTTTCCCCCAGGGAATGTAATTAAGGGCCTGTGCCCAACCACAGCCTGGAATCTACTTTGTTCCCAGATCAATAAAAGCCACTTGACAGGGCACGTTGGGGCATGTTCTTGCAATTGAGTTAAGAATCAAATCGATATCAAACCTTATTGAGTAAAAGATAATTCTTGTGAACGGATATAAATAATATCGGGTGATATTATCAACAATATCAGTAATGCTAGGAACACTAGATTAAACATAGCCTGAAAATCACACTAGTCACTAATTAAGGGTTTGTGCCCAACCACAGCCTGGAATGTACTTTGTTCACATATCAATAAAAGCCTCTTGACGGTATATATTTGGGTGCATATCCTTGTAATGAAGTTAATAATCAAACTTTATGGAGCAAATGACAGTTCTTGTGAACTGAGATAATTAACATTGGCCAACATTATCGATAATTTCAGCAATGCTAGGAACATTAGATGAAACATTGCCTGAAAATTGCACTAGTCAGTTGATCATGACACCTAATTTGATGGTTAAAAGAAAATGGTCAGTGGCAGTATGCCATTTGGACTGCATGGATGTTCATGCGTATGGTGGCTAGGTCACCATGATTTAACATGTGGCAAATGCAAACAAGATTTTTTTCCCATGCTTAGACTATGGTCATACAAGTTTATGGAAATCTATTGCCAAAATCAAACCTTAAGCCACTAAAAGTTCGTACTGATTTATTAAAAATTCTCAATGGTCAATTCCGCTCGATCGTCCATCAGTGATTATTTTAAATGTTACATCTACAGGAATTACATTAAGCATGCACAAAACCGATAGTGTTCTGTTATTATGCTTTTTTCTTATGCATGGATGTAGGGATGTCCATATTGCTTTGTGCAGTTCATGAAAGACTTCTCCGGAACAATGAAGACTTTGTGTGGCCTGTTGACTCACCTTCCATGGGCAATTCATCAATGATGTAGAATTCCTAGACCTGAAGATCTATCCACTCAATGTAATTGCCCTTGCCCATCTTTTAGATTCCAGGAATGGTACTGTGACCTGTGCGTCATGGAGTTCCATGAAGTGACCAGTGAAACATCTGTACTTTGCATGTGCTTGTGTATGGTGATCAGACCTCTGATTTGGTGGGCCACCACATGGATAGGCCATAACTTGAAAGCATGGCAATCAGATCATAGTGGACATCTTATCGGTGGCCTGAAAAAAGAATGGTTAACAGAAAAATTGAGCAGTGGTCCACATTCGATGGGCAAAACTAACAACATGGAGTGGTTGAAGTTGTCCAATCACCTTTATTTGGCCTGTCCCTTCCACATGGTGACCCACAAGATCAATGATCACAATCACTAGGCATGTTTGATGCGTGAATTTGGGGATTCCACTCAATGTAATAATTGTGAAGTGCTTGAGAGACTGCAGGAGGCATGGCTGTACCAGCTGGAGAAGCTGAAGAAAGGGTGTTTGATGTATCTGTTTGACTTTGGCAAGATATATGATGTTAGAGATGAGATCAACAGCTTCTTCATGCATGCGGATAGGGAACTGATGGTGGAGATGTTTCAGGACGTGCTGACAGTCTGGAAGCCCTTGTGATGCCCAAGTAGTATGTTGTGCATGTCAGCACAGGTAAAAAGAATGTACAGTTATACAAGTGAAGCTTTTGTTTGATGAGTTTTGCTACTCCCATAGTCACTTCTACACATGAATGAGTGAGCAGTGCATCAGGTTTCTCTCCCTGTTTAAAAATTACACGATTCTGTGCATCAAGTCATTAGGTGGGCCACACCTGTATGTTGAACATGAATCATTTGTAGTTTTTTGAAGCTGTTTGTTGTTTTCAAACATGTATAGAGACCTGATGAATTGACCATCCAGATTTTGTGCTAGGCTGTTTATGCAGTGGGGATGGTCCGCCTGATGCATGGCTCCCTAAGTTGGCATATGTGGCCACATGTAGAGGTGCATGTGGTCTTGGCAAAGCTCTCGCTTTATTTTTTTCAATAGTTATCAAAGTGTTTGCTGTGGTATGATGCTTGTTTTTTATTTTTTATTTATTATTTTAGTGTTCCTGTAAAATAGTCATGGCAGCTATGCTCCCCATGTTGCGTTCTCACTCCAAAACAGGCACCATACCACTGCTGTAGTATATGTAACTATTTAGAAAATCATGCATCCTGGTAGGAACTGAAAAACAGAGTAATATAGTTTAATATGTATATACTATGCATGCGTATTTTGCTTCCATCCTTTTACAATATTGCATCTTTCATCATGCTTGAGTGACATCATTTGATAAAACCATGCTGGGGATCTCGAAGAGCTAAAATGTGATTTTATGCTTGCTAGTTGGATTGAACCTAGCTGTTTATATCGTGAGAAAGGATATGAATCTTAGCAACTTCGTTTTTTTCTTAGAAATCAGGAACTCTGTCCGTGTACATGCAGCAACACATATAGGAGATTTAGTGTTCATCTCTTGCATTGTGCAGTAGATGGCTGTATCTCAAAGATGATACCCATCAAACTGTTTTGTGGAAGTCAATATCATTTCTCATGTAAGCTTCATACACAGGAACTTAGAAATGGTACTCATGTCATGTATGAAGTCAAATAAAACCAAATAAACTGTGGGACCCGCTGAAAACAGGCTAGTCTAACAATCCAAACCTCTGATTCATGGACACTTTTTTATTTTTAAATTAGACTATTGGATATTTTTCATTTTTAACCGTCCAACAAATATACAGCAATATTTTGTCAATTATGCACCTAAACTGGTACCAAAATTTAGATAGCTTAGGCTAATCAATTTCTTGGTAATTTTGAACTGTCTGTGTATCATTCATCACACTTTGCCAGAGTATTAAAGCAACTAAGGGAGAGAGAGAGAGAGAGAGAGAGAGAGAGAGAGAGAGAGAGAGAGAGAGAGCCAAACTTCTTCTGATTTCATTTATTTCAACATACAACATGCAAAATTGCATGAAAAAAATGCCACCCAAAAATACAAACCATTAAAAAAAAAGCCCAATTAAATGAATCAATGGGGTCTCTCCCATGAACAAATAAAAATGATATTTAAATCCCCAAAAGTGACAATGCAACCCTCACAAGTGTAATTTGGATATCAAACTACCCTTGAAGGTTGGAACCATCAATCTCTGTGGGAGAGAAAAATATCATTCCCCACAAATACAAAATGAAGGCAAAAAAATAAAAATAATAAAAATCACTGCATCCTCACCCATATTCCAGGGCTGGGAATCCCTGCATGCACAACAAACAGCATGTAGTAGCCAGGCGGTGCGATCGCAGCTGTTGGCGGTCCAATTGCGTTCACATGATAGATCAAGGGTGGTGCCTGCACCACCCGCGTCACCTTCAACACCAGCAATCTCTGATTCATCGCAGTAGAATGCGTTGTGAATGACGGGGCCAGCATTGTAACGGACAGTCCAGATTGCGGCATGTAGGACGTCAATAAAAAATTGTTCTCGTCGACGTCCCGTGTCTCTATCAAGAACCGAAGCCAGTAATTCGCTGGCTCAGAGGAGTTCCTTCGAAAGAATGCATAACTGAATTGTCGACGTCCACCTACGATGATCACCCGTCCATCTTGCAGAATCTGATTTGAGGCATACCAACGACGGACAGAAAGGTAGTGGGGCTTCTCGATCCAATTGTTAGAAAATTTGGTTGAATACACCGAAAATCAGAAAAGAAATAATTGAAAAAATAGCAATTTCACTAGGCTGAATCACGTATAAAATACGCTGTCCTTAAAGCGTGATCCGTCCCCTTATCACTGCTGATGGGTTACAGACGAATTGCTTCCAGGATAAGACAAGCCTTATCTGGATCCAGCGTGCAGCAATCACGATAGGTCCACTATGGAACAATTTAACGCAATAGATTTCTTCTGACAGATTTAGACGGTCGAGATGATCACAGTGTTCTTTAGGAGCTATGGACTGTATTTGATCTGATGGGAGAGATGGTATTTTTGAGATGATGAAATCGGACTGGAATGGTCCAGTTTATATAGGCCTCAGGTTTTAGACCCGTTGCTGTGTGATATCAATGGTCCAGAACGTTTGAAAAACGTTTCTGGCCGTTGTCCATTAATTCCAGACGTTTCTGGTCATTAGATCAGAAGATCTGACCGTTAGATCATCCTGGCCCGTCCGTTTTCGGACCGTTTGGCTTTCAAGGCAGAGAGCCGTTTGTTGAAACGGCTGGACGTTTCGGATTCAAGATCCGACCGTTCTCAGTCACCTATAAAAACCCAGGCTCATTTCAGATCCGCACGCCCTAAGGCTCTGACCAGACCCATCGCACTGGACCCATCGCACCGCGATCGCACCGTCTCGCGCCGGTTCGCGTAAGGTCGCGAAGGAGCGACCCCTCTGCGACACGATGCGGACGTGCGAAGTGCAAAGTGCGCCATCTAGCGCCACTACAGCCACACTGCCTCACTGCCCACGCCCTCGCCCACGCCCACGCCCGTGCCCGAGCCCGAGCCCGAGCCCGAGCGCTGTATACACAGGCAGGCAGTGCAGTGCGTGTGTTCAGTTAAGCCAGCACCGGAACACGCAACCTAAGTTTTATCTCCTCCAAAAAGCTCCAAGTAAGAATACCTTTCACAACATCTCATATAAACCACAAAAGTTTCTTTTACATTTCCGATGTGGGACAAAGCACACACACCACACTTTTTAATTCAAAAAATTCAAAATACGTTTTGGCGGGAAAATTCCGAAATTTTGAAAATTCGAATTTTGTTTTTATTATTTGTTAAAAACCACTAATTTTTCAATAATCCCCCACTGGTTTTTTAAAATAATGAAAACTCTGTCAGAATAATAGCAGTTATTATGCATAAAGAAAGATATCTTGCGATTTGAATCTTTCCTTAGTGTAAGCATCTTAAAGTTATTTCGAAATTCCTGGTTGCTGCAAACATTGAACCAGTTATTCCTATATGATATAACCGAAAATGCCACACACATAATAGCTCCTGCGTTAAGTGTTCCTTTATAATCTTGCTTAGCACTTTTAATGGCCATGTGCTTATCCTGTTTCATGAACGATCCCGAGATAACTCTAAGTCTCATGAGAAGCGGCACCACTTCTACGTTCACATAGGTGAAATCCTTCCAGTGTTTCCGTTAAAACACTTGTCCTGTTTGACTGGACTTCATTAAGAGTTTAATACTCATCCCTCTCTTGTAACGGCCAGCACTATCATTCTGGATGAGGTTATTATCTTATTTAGTCTGAAACTTTTCACTAATCAGTAAATTGTTGTTACCCATTAAACCCAATATTTAGAGATTTTCTAAATTAGGGTTGGGTTTCTTTCACTGGTGAAACTTTGAGTAAAGAGTTTCAACCCCATCCCTCTAGATGTTGTCCTTACTACCTCTCTCGTTAGAGGTTTAGTAAAGGATCAGCCAAGTTATTACTTGACTTTACATATGAGATCGCAATGATTCCATCTTGAATCAATTGCCTTACATAGTCATGTCTCAAACTTATGTGTCTGGACTTTCCATTATAAATACCGCTATAGGCTCTCGCTAGGGTGGCTTCACTATCACAATGAAGTGAAACAATGTAGGTATAGGCTTCATAGAAAGGGATTTCTAAAAGAAGATCCCTTAACCACTCAGCCTCTTTTCCTGTAGCAGCTAAAGCTATGAACTCAGATTCCATAGTTGAGTGCGTTATGCATGTTTGTTTCTTGGATCCCCAAGATACAGCTGCACCTCCTAGGGTGAATATCCACCCTGTAGTGGACTTGTTGTCCCCTGCACTCGATATCCAACTTGCATCGGTATATCCTTCCAATACTTCTTGGAAATTAAGTAAAATAACCCTAGTTCTTTGGTTTCTTTAAGATAACCTAGAACTCTACTTATTGCTTTCCAGTGTTCAACACTAGGATTACTTGTAAACCTGCTTAGTTTACTCATAGCGTATGCTATATCTGGTCTTGTGCATTGCATTGCATACATAAGACTGCCTATAGCACTAGCATACTCTAGTTGTGCAATTGCTCTTCCACTGTTTTCTTTTAACTTAATACTTGGATCAAATGGGGTCTTTGCCTCTTTAATATTCAAGTGATTAAACTTGTTTATTATTTTCTCAATATAATGAGACTGGCATAATGCGAAACCCCCACTATGTTTTTTAACTTTGATACCTAATATGGTATCCACTTGTCCAAGATCCTTCATTTTGAAAATCAAGAAAGAAACTTTTTGGTTTCAGATTACACTTTCATTTTATTACGATTATTAACATATCATCTACATACAAGCATATGATTACTATATAATCATTACATACTTTTGAATATATGCATTTATCAAAGAATATTATGTTCAAAACCATAAGACATGAACTTTAGAATCAAATTTATCATGCCACTGTTTTTGGTGCTTGCTTTAACCCATACAAAGACTTAACTAGTCTACATACTTTTCTTTCATTTCTGGTAGAACAAACCCTTCGGTTGTTCCATGTAAACCTCCTCATCGAGATCACCATTCAGAATGTCTTTTCTTCACGTCCATTTGATGGATATGAAGATGATGTATGGATGCTTGAGCGAATAAGATCCTAATCGATGTTATTCGAAACTCTTTGGAGAGTAAGTGTCAAAATAATCGATTCCTTCTTTCTCATTTGGAAACCCTTAGCAACTAATCTTGCCTTAAAGGTTTGAATTGTACCATCAAGGTGATATTTCTTCTTAAATACCCACTTACAACCTATTGGTTTGGAACCTGGGGTAGATTTACCAATTCCCATGTTTGGTTAGATATTATGGAATCCATTTCATCATTAATAGCTTCTTTCCAAAAAGCGAGTCTCTTGAAGACATAGCTTCACTAAAGGTTTTAGGTTCATCTTCTATAGTTAAAACCATAGGTATTTTCCTAATCACCTTCTCTCTATCACCCTCTACTAGATGAAAGGAGAGTCGTTGAGAGTCTATTTGATCAGGATCAAGACTCTTTTCTACTCTCGCTCTTTGACTCCTACGAGGTTCACTAGGAGTTGTCTCTTCTATTAGTGTTTCTTTTATTATTCTATTAGGAGATTGAATCTCAAAGATTCTTTTCCTCTATGAATACAGAATTCTCAAAGAACTCTACATCTCTAGACTCTATAATTACATTGGTGTCTAAGTCTAGAAGTTTATAGGCCTTACTATGTTGTGCATATCCTACAAGGACGCACTTGATAGCTCTTGGTCCTAACTTAGTTCTTTTGGGTTACTGAGTTCGCAATATGCAAGACAACCCCACACTCTAAGATACCCTATGTTTGGTTTTCTTCCTTTCCATATTTCATATGGAGAGGTCTTGGTTTTCTTAGATGGAATTCTGTTTAAAACATGACACGCGGCTAACAGAGCTTCTCCCCATAGGTTTAATGGTAACGTGCTTGTATTAGCATTGAGTTGACCATTTCTACTAAGGTCCTATTTTTTCTTTCCGCTACACCATTTTGTTGTGGTGTATAAGGGTCTGTGTGATGAATTATGCCGTGTTCTTCACAATAGTTAGAAAATTCATTAGAGAAATATTCTCCACCTCGATCACTACGAAGGATTTTAACATTTTTATCTAATTGATTTTCTACTTGATTTATAGATCTTAATGCATTAAATGCTTAATCTTTCGATTTTAACAGATATACATACACATATCTTGAACAATCATCTATAAATGTTATAAAGTACCTTTTACCTCCACGGGTAAGAACGCCATTTAGTTCACATATGTCAGTATGCACTAGGTCTAAAATTTGAGACGATCTCTCAACGCTAGGAATGGTTTCTTGATTATTTTAGACCTTATGCATACTTCACATTTATCTTTGTCACTATCGTTATATGATATTAAGCCGTTCTTAGCCATGAGTTTTAAGGTATCAGAGCCAATATGGGCTAGTCTACCATGCCATAGCGTTACAGACTCAACCACGTAAGCAGAAGAATCTTTTCATTCAAAGATAATTTGATCATCCCATTACAAGCATATCTCTTACCCACAAAGTTCCCATTCTTGGATAAGATCAACTTGCCTGATTCAAACACAACCCTAATCCCAGGTTTGCTTAAGAGATCCCCTGAGACAAGATTCCTCCTTATGTCTGGGACATGCAGTACGTTGGTCGAATTACCTTTTTCCGTAGGTAAAGATTAATTCCACGGTTCCTTTGCTCGCAACTTTCGATCGTCCTTCATTTCCCATTTGAACCTCTTGACCATTGGTCTCTCGTCTTCATAGGTTTTAAAAGAAGATCAATCGTTGCATACATGGACTGTGGCACCCAGTATCATACCACCAACCAGAATTTTCTCTTGAACTAGGTTCACTTCGTGACCATTGCTACGATTTCATCGTCATCGCATTAGCCTCTTTCTTAGGCTTTTTCGGTCCCTACAGACTCAAGCGAAATGCTTGGTCTTGCTTATGACATAGCAAGCTCCCTTAGGTTTGCCGTTTTTCTTCTTTTGGGTTTTCTTGAATTTCCTTGATCTTTGTTAGGTTTAAGGGAATCGCTTTCTCATAGGAATTATTTTGAAATAGCCGTTCTACTGCGTTAACCTTGGATGAGGATGCACCATTAGCGTCATCCTTTTTGTCTCGGTTACGAGATTCTTCTTCTATACGAAGATGCTTCTGGATTTGTTCTAGGGTGAACTCTTCGGATTTATGCGTAGTAGTTTCTTCCTGTAGTCTTTCCACTCGGAGGCAATTTTGCGATTATAGCTCCGACTTGAAAGGATTCAGGAAGATCGATTTTTATGGCTTTTATTTTATTTACAATAAGCTGTAATTCTTGAATTTGGGCAAGCAGCGGTAGATTGTCTACCATCGTGAAGTCAAAATACCTGGCAATTAGAAACTTCTATGTACCTTCCTCTTCAGCCTTGTATTTGTATTCCAGTGCGCTCCATATTTCTTTTGCTGATGTGGTCCCCGTGTACAAATCGTACAATCGATCAGAGAGAGCATTAAGGATGTGGCCACGACACAGCAGTTCATCTTCCTGGCGTTTGATCCTAGCAGCCACTTGTTCTGGAGTGTCTGTTTCCTTTGCTTCAGGCAGAGGCTGGAGAGTCGGGTCCAGGATGTAGAAGATCTTCAGAGCGGTCAGCAGGAATTTCAGTTTGTCCTGCCATCTAGTGAAATTTGAACCATCGAATCGGTCCAATCGGATCAGATCCTGGTTCATCAGTTTGACTGATGCAACACTTTCGGTGTCCATGGAATCACGCTTTAAGATTGTTAGAAAATTTGGTTGAATACACCGAAAATCAGAAAAGAAATAATTGAAAAAATAGCAATTTCACTAGGCTGAATCACGTATAAAATACGCTGTCCTTAAAGCGTGATTCGTCCCCTTATCACTGCTGATGGGTTACAGACGAATTGCTTCCAGGATAAGACAAGCCTTATCTGGATCCAGCGTGCAGCAATCACGATAGGTCCACTATGGAACAATTTAACGCAATAGATTTCTTCTGACAGATTTAGACGGTCGAGATGATCACAGTGTTCTTTAGGAGCTATGGACTGTATTTTATCTGATGGGAGAGATGGTATTTTGAGATGATGAAATCGGACTGGAATGGTCCAGTTTATATAGGCCTCAGGTTTTAGACCCGTTCTTTGTGTGATATCAATGGTCCGAACGTTTGAAAACGTTTCGGCCGTTGTCCATTAATTCCAGACGTTTCTGGTCATTAGATCGAAGATCGACCGTTAGATCATCCCGGCCCGTCCGTTTCGGACCGTTTGACTTTCAAGGCAGAGAGCCGTTTGTTGAAACGGCTGGACGTTTCGGATTCAAGATCCGACCGTTCTCAGTCACCTATAAAACCCAGGCTCATTTCAGATCCGCACGCCTAAGGCTCTGACCAGACCCATCGCACCGCGATCGCACCGCTCGCGCCGGCTCGCGTAAGGTCGCGAAGGAGCGACCCCTCTGCGGACGTGTGCGAAGTGCAAAGTGCGCCATCTAGCGCCACTCTGACACCTCACGCCCACGCCCGCCCACGCCCGTGCTTCCGAGCCCGAGCCCGAAGCGCGTACAGCAGGCAGTGCGTGTGTTCCAGTGCCGCACCGAACACGCAACCTAAGTTTTATCTCCTCCAAAAAGCTCCAAGTAAGAATACCTTTCACAACATCTCATATAAACCACAAAAGTTTCTTTTACATTTCCGATGTGGGACAAAGCACACACACCGCACTTTTTAATTCAAAAAATTCAAAATACGTTTTGGCGGGAAAATCCCGAAATTTTGAAAATTCGAATTTTGTTTTTATTATTTGTTAAAAACCACTAATTTTTCAATACCAATCGCAATCTTCAAATAGTGGGCCACCCACACATGGGGCGAATGTGCGAACCACGCGTTCCCCGTCATTGTATCCGCCGGTCTGTACGAAAGTGCCGTTGGGAAGAACAGAGCCGGATGAGCACCACGTGTTAGTCTGGACGGTGAGAGGACGAACGGTGTAGGATTGAACATCGTATGTGAGGGAGTGGGCAGTGCAGTCGATCTTGAGGGCGGTATCGTTGGAGTCGAATCGGCATCGACCGTCAGGGAAATAGAGATTGGACGGTCCGAAATCGGTGCGGTCGAACATGACGACTTGGTTGGTGTAGATGAGCTGCATGTGCATGGCTGAGATGCCAATGCTCTTCTGCAGGAGGCGCCATTCACCTGTTGCGTGAAGCTGTTGGGAGAGGGAGAGGAATATGATTGTTGAAAAGATGAAGAGCGAGAAGAAGAAGAAGAAGAAGAAGAAGAAGAAGAACGCACGATTTTTCATGAGAAAGGAAAAAGGATTCAGAGCGTTTGAATGGTTTTCTTGAATTTTGGAGGAAGAAGAGGAATTGGAGAGCAGAGTAAAACAAGAGTGTAATGAGAGGAGAGGAATTGAATCGTTGGAAGAAAGTATTTAAAGAGGGCGACTCCTTCATATGCCGCGCACGAAGGGTTGAACGCAGATATGACTGATATGAATATTGACCGTTGATTATCTTCTTTTTATTACATGGGTGTCCCATCTGTGGATCTTACTGGTCAGATTTTCCTGTAATGTCACCTGTTGAATGGTCCGGATCTCTCGCACATGTGCCACGTGATAGTGATTACCATAAAGGTGTGCAGTTATCATGTTTGTTAATCCCGCAGGAGTACCAAAACAGAATGTATAATCCTTAATTTCTTGATTTTTCATATGTGCAAGTGGGGTTCTTGTTCGCGTGATTCAAACCGTTCATCACGGTGAATGGGCAGGCCAGGAAATCTTCAATGGTTAAAGTTTCGAATTTCGATTTATATACTATAAATGGATGGTTAAGATGAGAAAAGCAGCAATGGTCCACACTCAAATGGAAAATGCAAGCAGATTGGTAAAGGAGAGCCGGAGTATGGTATATTTTTGAGATTATCATCCAAGGTTTTCATTTTTTCAATTTTTATTTTATTTTATTTTATTTTTTTGTTTGTTTGTTTTAGGAGATTGGTTGTTGTGCAATGTCGCAGGATATACAGGTGGGCATCGACTCGAGTCGGACCAACTCTATCTGGTATTGTCAAACTGTAATCCTAACTCGATCTGACTCGGGAGTGAGTCCTACGTGGTTGACTCGATACGAACAGTATCTTGACTGGACTGACTAGAACCGAGTCCAACTCGGTGAGAGATACCGAGCTGGACCGAGTTGGCATTTGTTTCGATCAGGTCAAACAAGTGTCACGTTTCACCGAGTTCTGATACGTGTCATGCAAAGATAGCGCCGACGCTCCGAGTTGAACAAACGGCTCAAAGGAGATCAAAGTTACATGGCCCCATAGTGATGTATTTATTATATCTATACCGTTTATCCATTTTTCGAGATCATTTCCGAGCATTAGGGAAAAAATGAATCATATCCAAAGCTCAAAGGGACCACACCAAAAATAGCAACAAAGATAATGATTTTGTAAGGCCCACCATAACGTTTATTTTCCATCGAATTTGTTCATAAGGTCACAACTACATGGATGAATAGGAAAAACAAATTTCATATTGATCCGAAACTTCTGTGACCCTATAAGAGTTTCAATGGTAGACATTCAACCCCCACTGCTTTTTGCAGTGCGGTCCACTTGATCTTTAGATATGTCTTATTTTTCAGATCAAGCCTTAAGACGAGCCCACCAAATGGATGGATGGTTTGGATATAAGACATACCTCATGATGGGACCCACTGAACTTGCTAACGTCAATACACCAACTGGCCTGGTGCGTTGTACACCTGCCAATCCACTTCCT
Organism: Magnolia changhungtana; assembly: GCA_030180095.1. Taxonomy (NCBI): domain Eukaryota; kingdom Viridiplantae; phylum Streptophyta; class Magnoliopsida; order Magnoliales; family Magnoliaceae; genus Magnolia; species Magnolia changhungtana. The sequence continues at coordinate 1,887,977 of JASAUF010000321.1, read as the reverse complement.
TACTCCTTTCTTTTCTTTTGTCGGAGTTCGGTGCTTGATGCGCCTTTAGCCATGAGCTGAGAGGACGGATTGGCTACTCCCCCTGCCATTAGCTGGTGGTTGGTGCTCTGTGGACCCCACCATGATGTATTTATTTCATCCATGTCGTCCATCTATTTTTCTATATCATTTTATGGGATTAAATAAAAAATGAGGTATATCCCAATCTCAAGTGGACAACATTACAGGAAACAATGTTGAATGAACGTCGACCATTAAAAACTTTTTTGGGGCCATAAAAATTTTGGATCATGTTGATCTTTCTTTTTTCCCTTCATCTAGGTCTGTATGACTTAATCAACAGATTGGATGTCAAATAAACAATACAGTGGGCCTTAGGAGGGGTAGTAAAAGTTTTTTTTTTTAAATGAGTAAAAATACTATTTATAGTACACAATCGGATTAGATCGGAGCGGTTCGGATTGGCTACAGACCTGAACTCGACTCGTTGTGCGGTCCAATCTGAGTTGGCCTACTCGATCCAACCCGATCTTGGCTTTCGATTCGGGTCAAATATCCGACCGGTTCGATCGGGTCTCGGATCCTACCCAACTCTAGTAGGATAGGATTGTTCTATGGCATTTTCTTTTCTTCTTTTTTTTTTTTTTGTATGTGGGGCCTGTTGTGGTGTGTGTATGGGGTGCATGCAACCCATCCAACCATCACATGGGACATCATGCTTCAATAGAGGCGTTTGGGTGGTTGTGCATTGTTTTCTATTGTGTGGGGCCCACTATGGTGTGTATGTGATGGAATTCAACCTCTCTGGTCCATCATGTGGGCCACCACTCTACAGTGATGATTTTTTAGTAGTTGTCCAGTGCAGTGTGTATTGTGTTGTGTTCATGTGATGACGATGGTTTAAATAGGCGGCCTCGTATTTTGAAAATATAGCAACATTTCCCGCGAATTTTCATGGCTCAAACTTGCCGCTTTGAGGATTAAGGGTTTTGATTGCCTCGACAGGGATAGACGATAGTGTTTAAGGGCATTTTTCTCATATCCAGTTGCATTGGGGTTGATCTGTAACACCCTGAAAATCGAGGGTCGAGCAGAAGTTCAACTCCCGAGTTCCAACGCATCACCTATGCAACATGGATAATGATGATTAAATGTTGTTCGTGTTAGTGCACTAAACACGAGTGAGATTATACCAAATTAGTATAGCATGCCCTAGAGACGGTTAAATTACGCAAGCGGAAGACCATGATAGGTATGTATAAAACATATAAGTGGTGGTGCGTCTCCAGAGTATAATCATGATCCAAGTCAAACAATTACATGTATCATTTCAAAATACAAAATATCAAAATGTGTAGGTCCGTCTACATCATGAAATCCTTATAGCCCCGACGATTAGAATGCGGCCTACATGAACCCGCCAGAATACTGCATATACGAGAACTCCTCGTCGTCATAAAAATCAGGCTCCGCTTCATAAGCTGCGCCATCATCTACAACTAAGACAGAGTCTAGTTGGTGTTTTAAAACACCATCCCAGCGTGGGAGTGAGTGATCAACTCAATAGAACCATAAGGCAAAGGTTAACATGTTATCAATTTAGTCAAGCAGTAATGATAAAGCAGTACAGCAATCATGTCCTAAATTATTCTTGTTAATACAAGAATGGTATGCGATAATGATGCACGCCCTCGCCTACACTCCCTCAGCGACTTTATCTCACGTTCGCGCATGGCATCCTCTCGAAACATACGCTTCCTCTCCAAAGCACATGCAGTGTAGTGCATGATCGTGATTAGTTAAGTTCTTAATTAGGCATATTCATATAGCAGGATTGGGAAGCTAAGGTAGCTACGGAGCGACTCGTCACCTCAGAGCAGGCTTGGTTTATACTCGAGGTCACTACGGAAAAGCTCGTCGCCTTAATGTAGTCTTAGAGTATACTCGAGGTCACTACGGGCTCGTCACCTGATCGTAAGCCGACAGCTGGAATATAGTGTCTCATACCACCGTATTCAACTCACGAGTCTGGGTTGCTCATTGGACACTACGGGGAGGCTCATCGCTCCAGCATAGGCCGACAGCTCAACCACGATGTCCCATACCACTATGCCCGGCTCATGAGTCTTAGTGGATCGATGTATCAAGGTTAAATGGGCATTTCGCTTGTAAGTTTGGTACCTTAGATTCAAGCAATAGCGTCCATACATGGTGAACATACATTGGGTCAATCGGGTTACTTGACAAGCTCGACTGGTACGAGCGTACATTGACTTGTGGCCTAACCACCATCGACAAACAGCGTACGACTCGGATTCATCAGGCGTATCCGTTGTAGCTAAGCAGTACGGCCACCAATCGTAAACCATTACCGATTGCCTGGACTACATCGTAGCCCCAATCATACTCCAACCAATAGCATCCACATGTGATATTCCAAGACAGCATGTGACAACCAAATCTAAACATAAATTCCATTTAAGCATTTCAACAAACAGATACCACACATGTCATCATACATATGCATTTATCTGTAAATCACATAGTAGTAGGATAGGTTGCATAAAAGAAACTGTAACTATATATAAGAGAATTGAGAATCCTATTTCAACACCCTCAGTAAGTACATTACATTAAGCATTTTCTCATTCAAGCATTTTATCAAACACTTAGACCACACATATTGCATACAGGTAATAAATTCGTTAAAAACACATACTATATCTAGTCCTTTCACAAGGAGTAGCCACGTATACAATAATCATGTATTAGCGATCAATAATCATAGTACGCACAAATCATAATTCCATACTCATTCAAACATTTTTACAAACACTTAGACTACATACTTCAACATACATGGCGTATATTGGTCATAACATGTATTAGGGCAAATCCTTTCACCAAGGAGTTGTCACATATACAACAATCATATATCCACGACAGATAATCATGGCAAGCACGAATCCAAATTCCATACCCATTCAAACATGTTTTACAAACACTTGGACTACACATTTCAACATACATAGCGTATGTTGGTCATAACATGTATTAGGGTAAATCCTTTTACCAAGGAGTTTTCACATATACAACAATCATATATCCACGACGGATAATCATAGCAAGCACGAATCCAAATTCCATACTCATTCAAACATTTCAACAAACACATGAATTACACTATATTCAACATAGTTCATATATATCTGTAAAGTGAGGGAAACATCATATCTAGCATGTGAAATGGCAACCAAGTCAGTTATAAATTATTAATTGACATTGAAAGGCTTGAAAACCATAACCTAAACGTTTATAGTCCACACCTTTCCCCGGTAAACTCGTAACGGATTCAGTTTGAACGCTCTCGCCTTGTAAACTAGACTTTGAATACCTTATAAATAAAATGGGTTAGCTATTTCACCGATCTACGTGTTTGGATTTCTAAAACAGGTTAGGTTAAGGTTTCTTACCCAATAACGGAATCAGAATCTCCAGTATAGCGACACGGAAGCGGTAGTTACGTACATGGAGTAGTGGGATCGAATCCCAGGAACTATCTCACACTCGCTCTCTCACTTCTCCACTTTCTCCTTCACTTTCTCTCTATTTTCTCTCTTAGGGTTTAGAATTCATATGGAATGAGAGAGGGGTGGGTAAAGGTCCTTATATAGGACCAAAACTGAAGGGAATGGCCCTAGGGTCATGGTATACTTAAGTTATAACCAAAGAGTGGCTGTTTCGGTCCAATGGAGCACATCTGGAGGCCCCTTTTCTGCATACAATCTGGAAAAAGTTCTCTGACATTGGATCTATGTCAGGTTAAGTTTTCGGTCCGATCGGATTTATGGAACCACCGCAGAGGACCAGTTTCAGTTCAACGGTCATCGCCACTCGATCAGGGTCACAAGTACACTGACCTGCGTATGAATTTTTCTCTGATCCGAGGGTGTATTTGGGTCAGATTCTGACGGTCTGAAACCTTAGAATTGGCCCACAAGCGAACGGCCTAATTTACTTAAATCTGAGTACATTTTTTAAAGATATTAGCGTTTCTCACACACTTCACTCCGGGCTAAAGTTGTGCGTTTCTGGATACTATTTGAACTTGATTTTCAAGATGGTCGTCAAGCCCAGTAAGGCGGTCATATTCGTATAGTCTCACAGTAATCAGACTTTCAACGTGCGGTACAGGTCCGATACGGAGTTTCGGTGTGCTCCCGAGAGCAACCGAGTTTTGAGATTAATTTTAAGTTTCAGGGTAATGTAGCATAAATGATTCTACACGTTTTAAGTCTTGTAGTTTGTATTTAAAGTTGTTCAAGCTAATTTCATAGATAATTTAGTTTAGAACTTGATTAATTTTCGTCTAATTTCTAAAGGATTTGGTCTTGAGCGATTTCTGCCTGAGGTGGAACTCGGGTCTTTGTACAGATTTTTTCGAGACGTTACAATTTACCCCCCTTAAAGAAAAATTTCATCCTCGAAATTAATACATTTTCATACTCCTCGAGAATCTACGGGTAGTTCTTACGGACATCGGCTTCTGTCTCCCAAGTAGCCTTTTCCTCAGTGTGATGCGTCCATAACACCTTCACCAACAGGATAACCTTACTACGCAACACCCACTCCTTCCTGTCTAGGATACGCGTCGGCTGCAGTACATAAGGAGCATCCTCACTCAATTATACCTGCTCCCATTTAATGATGTAGAAAGGATCAGGAACGTATTTCTTCAGCATAGATACATGAAATACGTTGTGCATGCCTGCGAGTGGTATGGGCAAAGTAAGGTGATACGCAACCATACCCACTCGGTCTAGTATCTGAAATGGACCAATAAATCTCGACGTGAGCTCCCCTTCTTGTCAAACCAAAGGAATCCCTTCATGGGGGAAACTCTAAGAAATACATGGTCCCTAACTTTGAACTCTAGCGGTCATCGTCTTGTATCGGCGTAACTCTTCTGTCTGCTCTGTGCTGCAAGAAGTCAACGCCTGATAATGTCGATCTTCTCTGAGGTCGTCTGTACTAACTTGGGTCCAATCAAACTTCTCTCGCCAACTTCTGCCCAGTAATGCGGTGCTCTACATGGGCGCCTATACAGTGCTTCGTAGGGAGCCATGTCAATACTCGCCTGAAAGTTGTTGTTGTAAGCGAACTCGGCATAAGGAAGACAGTCATCCCAATTGTCCTTGAAATTTAGCATGCAAGCTTGCAACATGTCCTCTAACACCTGGTTTACCCGTTCCGTCTGCCCATCTATCTGTGGGTGGAACGCGGTACTAAACTTCAACTTCACACCCATTGCTTCCTGGATACGAGTCCAGAAGATAGATGTGAATCGCGTGTTTTGACCTGACACGATCTCCATAGGCACTTCATACAGACGTACTATCTCCTTGATGTACAGCCTGGCCAAATCGTTTGCAGAGTTTATAACTCTGATAAGGAGGAAATGAGCTGATTTCGTCAATCGGTCCACAATCACCCAAATGGAGTTATGCCCCTTCCTCGTCTTCGGTAACCCTGAAATAAAATCCATAGAGATGAAGTCCCACTTTCATTCAGCTATAGGCATAGGCAGAAGTAGACCAGGAGGTCAGCGATGCTCAGATTTGACCTGCTGGCACATGAGACAATGAGATACGAAGTCAGCTATGTGGGCCTTCATATTGTCCCACCAGTACGAACGCTTCATGTCTCGATACATCTTCATACTACCCGGATGCATCACCATCTTCGAATTGTGAGCGGCTTCCAGAACTTCTCTCCTTAAGTCATGGAGATTCGGGACGCACACCCTCTATTCGGAGTCATCATTGTCGCTCACTAGCTCTCTCATCCCAGCCAATCGCTCATCCTCTTTCTGAGCCGCTATGATCTTATCATCCACAAGTGGCCGCACACGAACGTGTGCGACGCTCGTAAACGGCTCCTCTACCGTGAGCTTCTGCTCAAAATCGCGCACGAACTCTACCATATTCCACTCCTCAACCATTAACGGAGCCGTAAATGCTATCGCTTTTTTGCGGCTTAACGCGTCTGCCACAAAGTTGGCCTTGCCAGGATGGTAGGAGACCTCGAACTTGAAGTCTTTCAAGGTTTCCATCCATTAGCGCTGCCTCATATTCAAGTCTCTCTGGATGAATATATAGCGAAGGTTCTTGTAGTCGCAAAAGAGCCCGAACTCCTCTCCATAGAGGTAATGTCTCCAATCGGCACCGACCGTCAGGGAAATAGAGATTGGAATGTCCGAAATCGGTGCGGTCGAACATGACGACTTAGTTGGTGTAAATGAGCTGTATGTGCATGGCTGAGATGCCAATGCTCTTCTGCAGGAGGCGCCATTCACCTGTTACAGGAAGCTGTTGGGAGAGGGAGAGGGAGAGGGATGGGATTGTTGAAAAGATGAAGAGCGAGAAGAAGAAGAAGAAGAACGCACCATTTTCCATGAGAAAGGAAAAAATATTCAGTTTCTTGAATTTTGGAGGAAGAAGAGGAATTGGAGAGCAGAGTAGCAGGAGTGTAATGAGAAAGGAATTAGATAATGAGGTTGAATCGTTGGAAGAAAGTATTTAAAGAGAGCGATTCCTTCGTATGCCGTGCATAAAGGCTTGACGCAGATATGAATATTGACCATTGATTATCTTCTTTTTAGTACATGGGTGTCCCATCTGTCGATCTTACTGGTCAGATTTTCCTGTAATGTTATTTACGGGTGTTCTCACCTGTTGAATGGTCCAGATCTCTAGCACATGTGCCACGAGATAATGATTACCATGAAGGTGTGCAGTTATCATGTTTGTTAATCCCGCGAGAGTACGAAAACAGAATGTATAATGAGCTTTTTCCTACTGTACTCGTCACTTTTGAGCCATGCACCTTACTAAGCCCTTCCATTATTACCTTCCAAGAATGCCCCTGCCTCTTCACAGACGTAGTTTCAAAAGTTGCAGGCCACGCCTCCTTCAAAATCTCCAGTTTATTTCTCTAATTCTTCTTTCCTCTTCCAAATCCATCACCCTAGCAGAAAAAACTCCATTCTCTGATTACTTTTCCTCCCTTTGTGACTGTCCACCCTAGCAATAAAACCCCCATTAAAATGCTTTTTTCTCTCCCCTTTTCGGTATACCTTTATTTGGTCAAGAATACACTCACCACACACGTCATTTTTTACTTTTATCAACCCAGATAGGACGAAAATGATCCCCCCATCAAAGAAGCTTCGAATGGCAGACATATTTCAAATCATTGCTTTCATTTTATGGACCCCACCGTATTTTACATGATATATCCGCACGGTCCACAACCCACTTTTTTTTTTAAAAAAAAAACATTGTACGGTATAACATGTCCCGATAAATGAGAAAATTCAATGCTCAAATGGCCCACATTGAGGCTTTTTGAAATAAAGAACAAAGACCGTTATGAAACTGAACGAAAACCGAGTGAATAGACTGAGGACCCACTGAGTTAATAGACCGAGGACCAATTGAGTTAAATTGACCACGGACTAAGTTTTAATGACCGCGAACTGAGTTAAATCTACCGCGAAGTGAATAGAATTGACCGCGCACTAAGTTAAAATGACCATGGACTGAGTTAAATCTACCATGAAGTGAATGGAATTGACCGCGCACTAAGTTAAAATGATCATGAACTGAGTTAAAATGACTGCGAACTGAGTTAAATCTACCGCGAAGTGAATGAAATTGATTGAGGACTAAGTAAAATTCGACTCAGAACTGCAAGAAACTGACATCTTAACTGAGAACTGTTTGAAATTGACCGATAACCGCTTGAAATTGACCAATAACTATGTGAAATTTACCAATAACTGCTTGTCACTCACTTATCGGTCAATTTAACTTAGTTCGTGGTCAATTTTTCTAACTTAAGCTAGTTTACGGTCAATTTCACTAAGTTCGCGGTCAATTTCACTAAGTTCGCGGTCAATTTCACGATGTTCGCGGTCAATTTCACGATGTCCGTGGTCAATTTAACTCAGTTCTCACTCAATTCCACGATGTTCGCGTTCAATTTAACTCAGTTCAAAATGTTAATTTGAAGTAGTTATCGGTCAATTTCACACAGTCCCCAATCAATTTCACTTAGTCCCCGATCAATTTCACTCAGTCCGCGGTCAAACATAATTAGTTCGCGGTCAATTTAACTCAGTGGCTGGTGAATTTCAGTTAGTTTGTGGTCAATTTCAATCAGTTTGCGGTCAATTTAACTTAGTTCGTGGTCAATTTCAGTTAGTTCGCGGTCAATTGAAGTGATTTCGTGGTGAATTTCAATCAGTTCGCGATCAACTTCACTCACTTTGCGGTCAATTTCACGACGTTCTCGAGCCAAAATGCAATATATAACTCAGAAAATTGACCGATAACTAAGTGAAATTGGCCGCAAACTTGTTGAATTTCACCTAGGAGTCGGCCACTTTGACATTGAATTCGTTAAAATGACTGATAACTGCTTGAAATTGACATCTTTTTTACCGAGAACTTACAAAAATTTACCGACAACTCTATGAAATTGACTGATAAATGAGTGAAACAAGCCGCAAACTTGTTGAAATTCACTTATAAGTCAGGCACTTTCACTTGGAATTCGTCAAAAATGACTGCCTACTCGGCAAACTGACACTATACTTTATGATTTTTCACCATAACAAGTCAACTTTCACATTATGCTTCATTAAATATTAAATGTTATTGTTGATATATTTTCTAATTCATCCTTACAGATGATAAACCCTCGCGTAAGGGATTTGGTACTACAGTCCCAAACCTGTCATGTAGATGTTCATTGACATGGTGGTTTGATATCGTGAAGAGTGGTTTGGAGAAGAATGACAGTAGATTAAATATATTTAGGCAGTCTCCATTCTCTTTTTTACTACACATTACATCATTTAAGTTTATAGGAGCTTTTTTTCACTTACTTATTGAGAGATATAAAGGTAATCTTGTATTCAAGATACAGGGGAACCATTTAAAATTTTCGGAGATGAACTTCACCCTAATAATAGGACTAAAGACTGGTGACCTCTTTATACCCAATATTCATCATTACAAGAAGTCAATAAGAGAGAAATACTTCAAGGAATATCATATCTTAAAGAAACACGTACAAGAGGTGTTCAATAAGATAATTGATAGCAATATGCACGAATATGTCGTGAAGGTAGCTCTAATATTATGCGTAGAGTGGTTTGTTAGGGTAACCGACATGAATATTATGTGTTGTACAGAGTATATTGATCTAGTGGACTCGCTAGAAGACTTTAATATCTACCCTTGGGGTAGTTTGGCCTTCCAGACGATGACCGAAGGGATCGAAAGTGCCTTGATGGCATCACATGGGTTTCACTACAATGTCAATGGCTGCATATTTCCCCTACAAGTAAGAATTCTTCCCTTGTCTATTTGAATTTATAGTTTATACAAAACTATATTTGTTTAAGACCATCTTGCTATTTCATTATGACAGATATGGGCCCTTGAGAGAGTATCGGCCCTCCAAGAATGTATCATTTCATACGTTCCCTCCCAGATTCCAAGATTCATACAATATCGATGATGAAAGGGTTGGAGGTATAAGAAAATTCATCAAATACTTGAGAGTGAAGATATAAGTCAATTTTTATGAAGCTAAGTGGTCACTTATTGAAATATATATGTTTCTGTACATGAACATGAATGATGTTCTCTTACAAACTGAGATAATTCTTACTTTAGAACCCACCATTGAGGAGCTGGAGACGGAGGCCATTCATTTGGTTCACGATAGATCTCACGTAAGATGTCATAAAAATTTTCTTTTATGTTGATATTTTATATTTACTTTGACATGTTACATATTCGATATATACATTAGTTCATTTTGTAAGGCATTAAAGATGATGATGATGAAGATATGGAAGAGGGACCGGGACAGGGAGAGGGAGAGGGCGAGGGAGAGGATGAGGGAGAGGGAAAGGGAGAGGGAGAGGGAGAGGAAGGGGGAAAGGAAGAGAGTGGTGATGAGGGAGAGGGAGAGGGAGTGGGATTGCAATTGACAAGAGAGTTGAGGGAGGATAGGGAGGAGCTAAAGGCGAAGAGGCTTTTGTTGAAGAGAGATAAGGAAAAGTTGAATCAAAAGGAAAAACATATCGATGAGAGGGAATGCGTACTAAAAGAGAGAGAGAAGAATCGATGGAGAGGGAAAGAGAACTAGCACTCAAGGAGAGGGAACTAATGCAGAAAGAGAAAGAAGCCTTGAGGTTAGAGAGGGAAGAGTTAATTGATAGGGCAGTTTTGAAGATGGAGAGGGAAATGCTATTGAGAGAGAATGAAGAATTGATGATCAAGATTAAAGTATTAAAGAAAGAGAAGGAAGAGTTGGAGGAGTGAAAAGTAGAGTTGAAGAAGCAGATGGATGCGTTTCTGATAGAGAAGACACAGTTTTAGAAGGAGAAGAAAGAGTTTGAGAAGGATGAGGAATTGAAAGATAGGGAACAGGGGAACGGAGAGGTGGAGGTTTAACCCTCGGATGCGATGGACGTTAATGTATGTGAGAAATCATTATTCTCCATTCCAGTCTATAAGAGGAGAACTAAGAGGGTCATGAAGCCATCTATCTACAAGCATTCTCCATTCACTTCCGTCTCTGTCATTCAAACAACTCTAAGCAATGCTGCCAACTCTGAGAAACCTAAAGAATTTTATACTTCTCCGATACCCTTCCAGGCCAAGATTGCTCCATTTAGGGTTATTTCGGAGGAGGAACTGCATGAATTGGATAGTTGGGCCAACGCAAACAAAGGCACGGTGGTTTTTATTTGGTTCAAGACCATATAAGAGAAAGATGCATAGGTTGATAGCGTGGTAAGTAATTCACATATATACATTCATGTGTATTTAACTCTTATATTAGATTAAAGCTTAATCCCCCGTCTTTATTGATCAAGCTATTGACAAATACGTTGATTTCTTGGAGAGAAGGCACTGTTCATTTCCAACTTTATATACTCAGGACTGCAAGTTCTGCCCCACATTTTTTCTGGTAACTGTATGAATTAGATTATGGTTACTATATTTTTTGTTTATATGATATATGTTCTAATTTGGTATTTTGTCTGTCATAGCCATGTCTCAACCTACAAATGCCAACATCAAGAATGTATCAGGACATTGGCAGCGACGAAGAGTGTGCAACATTACAAGTAGAGAAACTCATTGTCAATGACATTGCTAAACCTCAAGAATGGTTGAAGCCCATGTGGTAGTATGAACTAGTAATAATGTCGTTGCAAGTTATCAACGTTAGGTGTACCCATTTCTATAATTTCTCTAATGATATCTTATCTTGTCAAACATGGATAGGCATACGTACCAATCAACCACGCTAATAGTCATTGGTACCTCATGGTCATCCACCCTCACAATCGAGAGATCGTTATTCTCGACAGTTTATATTCAAGGGCAGTCAGTCGATACAGGGAACATATCGAGCTAATGAAGGAGGCCTTGCCTATAATATTCCTTGCCACAGGAGATATGCTTGAATGGTCAGAGAAGATACTTTTATACCAAAGCAGACAAACGGATATGATTGTAGCATATTTGTCATGAAATATATTGACATTTTGTGCAGCGATCGAATTTTGTCGAGGACAGACTTGCATAATTTCACTTTATCTTTAGGAACTCAATAGCCTATGATTGCTTGAGTGTCCACAAAAGATGAGATATTTGTCTTAGGCATGAGAGGAATGAGTAAATTTTGTAATTTGTTGTAAATGATGTCTTAGGCATAAGAGGAACAGGGAAATTTTGTAATTTCTTATAAATAATGTCTTGTAAAACATTCAGGATGAAATGATATAATTTGCTGTAAATGATGTCTTGTATATTTTATCGTAAATTCGTAGTAAATGATTCTTGTTAAAAGTGATTTCATTATGAATGGTGATTTGTTTGTGTATTAGTTAATTTCATCTACTTCACGGTGAATTTCCTTTGCTTTGCGATCAATGTCCTTCACTTCTCGGGGAATTTCACTCATTTCGCGGAGAATTTCCTTCACTTTGCAGTGAATTCCATTTATTTCGTGGTCAATTCCATTCATTTTACGGTCAATTCCATTCCCTTTATTCAACTCGCAGTCAATTTCCTTCACTTCGCGGTGAGTTCCATTCATTTCGTGGTCAATTCCATTCACTTCGCGGTGAATTTCCTTCACTTCACGGTGAGTTCCATTCATTTCGCGGTCAATTCCATTCACTTCGCGGTGAATTTTCTTCATTTTGCGGTGAGTTCCATTCATTTCGTGGTCAATTCCATTCACTTCGTGGTCAATTCCTTTCACTTCACGGTAGAGGTGGGCAACTTGCGCCCGATCCGGTGGATCCGACCCGACCAGACCCGACTCGGTACCGTTCCGAACAGAACCGACGGTCTGATCGGGCCTGATCGATTCTGATCGTCCAAATCCAATAGTTTTTCGGGTCGAATCCGGATAGGCCATGTTTTGACCCTACTCGACTAGAAAACCCGACCCGATTGGATCCGATTCAGACTGACCCGATCCAGACCATGTATATATATACATATATATTATTTTTACTTTTACCACCTAGGCTTTAGGTTTGGCGCCAAAAAATCCTGCCCAATGTACACTTGAGCTTCTCTGTCTCTCTCTCTCTATATATCTGTCTCTTTGTTTCTGTTGAAGAAGAAGGCTAGCTAGATGTCCTGTAGATCAAATCCTTTTCTTTCTGCCATTGAGTTTTGGAGCTTGGATTTCACTGTTGGAAGAGAGAAAGAGGGAAGGAGAAAGCGGACTGCGATAGACATGGAGGCCGTTGGGTTTTGGAGCTTGATTTCCCTGTTGGAAGAGAGAAAGAGGGAAAGAGAAAGAGGACAGCCATGAGTGCGCGAATAGCCGGACAGACATGGAGATAAAAGATAAACGGTAGAAACTAGTGGGAGATGAGACAGATCAGGAGGTATGTTTTATATCCAAACCGTCCATTCATTTGGCGATCTCATTTTAAGGCTTGAGACAAAAAAATAAGACAAATCTAACCATCAATTGGACCACACTGCAAAAACTAGTGGGAGATTGAACGTCAACCATTGAAACCCTTTTCAGGGTCACAGAAGTTTTGGATAATATGAAATTGGTTTTTCCTCTTCATTTAGGTATGTGTGACCTTAATGAAATTTAATTTTCCTTTTCAATCAGCTACTTGTGACCTTATGAACAGATTGGATGTAAAATAAACGTTACGGTGGGCCTACAAATTTTTTAACGCTGAAAATCATTATCTCTGCCACTATTTATGGTGTGGTCCAGATGATCTTTGGTTATGATTCATTTTTTTTGGATAATGCCCTAAAATGATCTCTAAAAATAGATGAACGGTGTAGATATAATAAATACATCACTGTGGGGGCCATGTAACTTTGAACTCCTTTGAACCGTTCTCACAACTCAGAGCTCGAGGAGTGTCCGCGCTGTCTTTGCACAACACGTGTCTAGAGCAGCTAGACAGCTGGGGACTTCGATTTCTTGCAAAAGCCTTCCGCACAAAGTTCCTCGGCTGGAATTATAGATGGGGCCCACAGTGATGATTTTGAGAAATCCACACCGTCCATGCGTTTTTAGATCTCATTTTAGTACATGTGAACAAAAATTAGATTGATCCAGATCTAAAGTGGGCCACACTATAAGAAACAATGGAGATTCAGTGACCACCGTTTAAAACATTCATATGGCCACAAAGTTTCATATCAGGATAAGTTTTTAGCGTTTTCACTTCATCCCATTGATAATGACATTACAAACGTCTAGGATGGCATATAAACATCAAGGTGGAGCCTAACAAAGTTTCAACGGTAGTATACTCTTTATCTAGATTTCCCTCCCATATGGCCTCTTTGAACTTTATATCCACACGATTTTTCTCCTATCATCCTAAAATGATCTAGAACAACGGATGGACGGAGTGGATTTCTAAAAAACATCACGGTAGGCCCCACCTAGCATCCCAGCGTACGAAAGGCTTTCGCAGTAAATCCACATCCGCACAGCAGGTACTAGCTACGGGCTAGCTGCAGCCTACAGACAGCTTTACATTTATGAAGCTTCTTCAAGAAGCTACTGCATCTTACAACAACTTTACTTTTATAAAGCCTCTTCATGGGGGTGTAAAGCTTCTTTAAGAAGCTGTATTTTTTTTTTATCTCTCCGAGTAAACCATGTGGGCCCATCTTGAACTTTTTAGTTGATCCACACCGCCCATCTTGAATCCTTGACTATGGCTGATCTGTTGCTGTTCTCGCATTTTTTTTTCGGGGTCTTGAATCTGGTATTCTACGTTATTGCTATGTCTATCGTGTAGTTCAGTCTCAGGTCTATAATGGATTACCATTCCCAGATCTGTTGAGTTGTTTGTTTTCAATCTAGATTTATTTATCTAGTTTGTACATCAACAATAAACATAATTTGACAATCAAAGCAAATGTAGGGTACTCAGCCACTTGTTCTTACTCAACTTTCTTTTAATGAAGCAAGGTCCTTCTTCCATGACTCAAGGGTAACAGTTAAGTTTGATCGCTGTGATTTTTAGCGTTCATCTGTTTTGACAGATATCCACGCCGTTCATCTGTTTTGACAGTTCCCCTAAAATGAGGCATGTCCAAATCTTGAGTGGACCACACCACAGTAAACAGTGGTTGTTGAATGGCCACCATTAAAAGTTTCCTAGGGCCACCGAATGTTTATTGTTCAGCAATCGGATCTGAACCTTGCACAATCCGATCCGACTCGATTTTCCTGACCCAGTCAGACTCGGATCGGTTCAGAATAGTACATGTTCGGGTCTGACCGAGTCAGCTGACTCAGACTCAGTCCCGGTTCTGTCCGAGTTCGGGTTGAGCCATGTAAATTCCGGACCTGGTCGGGTTGGGCCAAATCCGAGTCGACTCGGTCCGATGCCTAGCTCTACTTTGTGGTCAATTCCATTCATTTCGCGGTCAATTCCATTTACTTCGGGGTCAATTTCCTTCACTTCACGGTCAATTTCCTTAACTTCGTGGTCTTCCCTTCACTTCACGGCCAATTCCATTCATTTCGCGGTCAATTGCATTCACTTCATTCACTTCACGGTGAATTCCCTTCATTTTGCGGTCAATTCCATTCACTTCGCAGTCAATTTCCTTCGCTTTGCAGTCAATTTCATTCACTTTGCGGTGAATTCTCTTAACTTCACGGCTAATTCCATTCATTTTGCGATCAATTCCATTCACTTCATTCACTTCGTGGTTAATTTCCTTCACTTTGCAATCAATTCCATTCATTTTGCGGTTAATTCCATTCACTTCATTCACTTTGTGGTCAATTTCCTTCACTTTGCGGTGAATTTCATTCATTTCGTGGTCAATTCCATTCACTTCACGATCAATTCTATTCACTTTGCGGTCAATTTTCTTCACTTCGCGGTGAATTTCCTTCACTTCGCGGTGAATTTCATTCATTTCGCGATCAATTCCATTCACTTCGCGGTCAATTTCATTCACTTCGTTCACTTCGCAATCAATTTCCTTCACTTCGTGGTCAATTCCATTCACTTCGTGGTGAATTCCCTTCACTTCACGGTCAATTCCATTCATTTCACGGTTAATTTCATTCACTTCGTTCCTTCACTTCGCGGTTAATTCCATTCACTTTGCGGTGAATTCCCTTCACTTCGTGATCAATTTCATTCATTTTGCGGTCCATTCTATTCACTTTACGGTCATTTTCCTTCACTTCGCGGTGAATTCCATTCACTTCATTTACTTCGCGGTCAATTTTCATTCATTTCGCGCTGAATTCCATTCACTTCACTGTCAATTTCCTTCACTACGATCAGATTTATTAACCTTTGAATCAGGGGACCATTAAAGAAATCTATTACCAACTATTTTTTCTTAATGGTAAGTAGGTCTTACCAGCCTTATCTAATCCTGGGAGAAAGAGAGAGAGAGAGAGGCTCTATTTTAATATGTGTGGGGCCCACCAAAACTTTCAATCGATATGGGGCCCAACAAATAATTCAATAGATGTGGGGCCCACCAAAATTATTCCAATTCAATAGGGGTGGGGCTCACCATTATTCCAATAGGGGTGGGGCCCACCAAAATTTGAATTTTCAAAATGAAGGGGCGGCAGCACTACCGCGGTCTGGCGGCAGTGCCGTTGATTCGGCGGTAGTGCCACCGCACTCTGTATGTCCGGGCGGCACTGCCGCCCGGACTGCATTAGTGCCTCCGTCCCTCTCTTTTAAAATTTGGGTGGGTCCCATTGTTTTCCTTTACACTTTCTATTAAAGGCCTCCCACACGCCCAAACCCTCATAAGCCTCTTTCCCAAACCATTTCTCCATCTCCCTTCCTAAAACCCTCTCTTCATCTAAAACCCTCTACCCATTACCATCTTCTCATCTTCCAAACACCTCTCTCTTCATCTTCCAAACCTATCTTCTTATTCATCTCCCTTCCTAAAATCCTCTCTTCATCTAAAACCCTCTACCCTCTACCATCTTCCCATCTTCCAAATACCTCTCTCTTCATCTTCCAAACCTATCTTCTTATTTTCACAACTATCTTCCCATCTTCCAAACCTATCATCCTCATGGGATTTATCGCATTCTTTTCCTCGTTATTTTTCATCCCCATGATTATATCTCTAATGGGAAAAAAAAAGAGTGGTTCAAGCGAGTCCTTCGTCACCACGGAACGAAAGAAGGGCGAGGCGAGCCGCTGAGAATGAGGCAAGTCCATCATCACCACCTGCTTGAAGAAATGTCAAGAGGGCCAATGTTGATGCAATGAGTTGTTCACCACCATGTCATGAGAGGAGGACAAAGAGGGCTCACGATCAGAATGCTAGGCCATTGGATGTGGGTTGATATCGCGATCAAGAAGTGGTCTTCGAAGTCACGGTGGGGGACCGACTATTTGCCGAGAACGACGTGCTAGAGCAACTCTTGCATGACGGTTGGGGACTTGCTTTTGAAGGTAAGTCTCGGGCCAATGAGCATGATATAAGGTTTTTCTACTCTCGAATCATTAACCCAAGTCTCAAACCACTCGGATTTGACATTTCATATGGTGACGTGAAATGGCCCATCCGCGTACAACACATCGCGAACATACTTGACATGTCATTGGGAACAGTCCATATCTTCGCAGTCACTAAGGACTTGAACACATCGCAGCATTGGAGTGAGCTTAGTATGAGCTTGTGCAGCCACCTCGTTGAGTGGAGGAGAAATAGTAGTTTTAGAAATAAAGAAATGATTTTAATTTACAGAATGCTGCATTACATTTTCACACATAATGTATATCCGAGAGCGGGAAACAACATGGAGATTTCTGTCTACCATGCAGAGATAATGTACCAAATAGGGCGTGGGGAGGATATGTGTCTGCCATCCATTATCCTTTACCATGTAGTGAAAGCCACGAAGTTAAAAAGAGAACAATCCTCCCTCCCATTTGGCTGCCCGATTTGCAAGATAGCCCGAGATAATGGGTTCAAGGCATCGAGCGGCCCCTCACAGCCAGAAAGAGTGATAATCGAAGACTCCTTAAATCACATGCAATGTGGCCCTAAACAAGAGGCGCAGCAGTTGGAAGAAATTGAGGACGAGATAGCTGAAGAAGAAGAAGAAGATGGTGACGAAGAGGATTAACTTGAAGAAGAAGATGATGGTGATGATGCAAGTGAGGTGCCCGATGCACATCCGGGTTTAGATGAGCATTTAGGGGTGATCGAGGCTAGTATATCCGATCTTAAGAAGGATCAACACTATCTGAAGCGTAAGATGCAGAGTATGCAGTGCACGATAAAGGCGATGTTGTATTGTGTGCAAAAGGAGGGAGCGCCCCCTCCCTCGTCGGACTCGATCTCACAGTAGGGAGTTGTCGTGGAAATGGACTCCCTCACTTCATATGTCTGCATGTATTAGTTATCATCCTCATTATAGTCACTTCATATGTCTGCATGTATTAGTAAACATCCTCATGCATTTTCCATGTTACTTTGCAACTTATGTACTGAATGTCTTATCGAATGAACTTGGCCTCAGGGAAAAAGTTTTTGGGTTACCTAAAATGCATGAGTCTTGTGTTCTTATGATGATGAATCGGGTTATGCTGAGAAAAATAGTTGAACTTATGTCATGTTTGGAATGTATTTAACACAATGTGGGTGCACAATATGGAGTGAAAATCACTAAGCTCATGCCTGCAAGTGGGACTTGAACATTACAACCATGAAAAAGAATGTGTGGCCATTTGATCACTACAACCATGAAAAAGAATCGCTCTTACACGCAGTGGTTAAGACCATTGCCTGGATTGGCACCATTGCAGATTGGTCATGTCCCAGGACTTTCTTCAACTAGAAAACCTTATCCAAATAGTTGATGGGTTTTTACAGTTAAATGTGGACCATTGGCTAGAACATCCATTTTCAGGACAATTTCATTCACTCCCTTGTTGAGATCTGTTTTGGCATAGCTTATCATTTTGTGGAGGATAAGCTATGTCAAAACATATTGACAAATAACATGCGAAGTGACTGAATTCACCGCGAAGTGAATGGAATTCACTGCGAAGTGAATGGAATTGTCCACAAAATGAATGGAATTGACCGCGAAGTGAATGGAATTGACCGCGAAATGAATGTAATTCACCGCGAAGTGAATGAAGTGAATGAAATTGATCGCGAAGTGAATGAAGTGAATCGAATTGACCGCGAAATGAAGGGAATTCACCACGAAGTGAATCAAGTTAATCGAATTGACTGCGAAATGAATGGAATTGGCCGCGAAATGAATGGAATTTACCGCAAAATGGATGGAATTGACCGCGAAGTGAATAAAATTGACCGCAAAATGAATGGAATTCACCGCGAAGTGAATGAAGTGAATCAAATTGACCGCGAAATGGATGGAATTAACCGTGAAGTGAATGGAATTGACCGTGAAATGATTGGAATTCACCGCGAAGTGAAGAGAATTTACCGTGAAGTGAATGAAATTAACCACGAAATGAATGAAATTGACCGCGAAGTGAATGTCTTATTGACCAAAGGTGGCCTTAGTGAAGAACTTGAACTTGTGACATGAATCGGGTTATGCCGAGGAGGATATCGGATAAGAATTACAAAATTATTAGAACTGATTTCAATGCAATCCTATACTCACACCACCCAAATCTAATTTTCAAAACTTGGATTATAAGCCTAATAGTAGCAGGTTCCTGAAATCCCTCTAGGACATGGATTTTCACAAAGTATCTCTCCAATCATTAGTATTTATTCAAAGTCCGAATCGTAGTTATAAAAAATTCGCAATTTCAAACAAAGCAATAAATGTATTCGATTTATAATATTCATAGTCGTATTACAAAAAACTGCATTACAAATTACATTATTATGGATGTATTGGAAATTTGCAACTCTTGTGGGCCCATAAGGCCCTTCTGTCCGCGAGCTCTCCTGTTTTTGAGAGCATGTTTCTTCACAACCTCAAGGAGAAAAAGTCCTCCATAATCGACATCGAGAACATGTCTCTTGAATCCTGCATGGCACTCCTTAGCTACATATAGGGTGGCATCAGACAGGAAGAGTTCTGGAAGCACCGGCCAGGACTGCTCGGAGCGACGAACAAGTACGACATCACCGACCTCAAGGAGTGCTACGAGGAAAGCCTCTTGGAGGAAATCAATTCAAGCAACATGCTTGAGAGGATGCAGGAGGCGTGGTTGTACCAGCTGGAGAAGCTGAAGGAAGGGTGTTTGATGTATCTGTTCGACTTTGGAAAGATATATGATGTTAGAGATGAGATCAACAACTTCTTCATGCATCCGGATAGGTGTTCACTCCCCAAGTATAGGATTGTGATGTAGTAATAAACTCGGTGAGACCGAGGTCGAATCCACAGGGACTGAAACCTGTACGTGATCTGAAACTAACTAGAACTAGAACTAGAATAAGATGAAATCTAAATCAAGTATAAATTGAGGGATAATGATGAAATAGTTATCTAAAACTTAAAGAATTCACGGAAAGGAAACTAGGGATTCAGAGGGTCCGCTTGTAGAGATCAGGGAGATCTATGCTTGCTTCAAGTACTCAACTGAACTTTGTTTAATCTAGTTTCAATAGATCAGACGGTTGTAAATTAGAACGGATTCCATCACAAAACCATGCTCATGAGACAAAGCAAAAAACAGAGTAAAACCAATCCACAACCAACCTGTGTGATGTATGAATGTCAGGAAGAGTTCCGTCATCCAACCATGCCTAGGAGACGATGGTGAACAACAGGGCTTCCTAATTGCATAATCAGAATAATAAAGAGGAAAAACTCAAGCCATTGCAGATCTAATGTAATATCAGTCACATTAAACCATTAAAAACTAAAATCTTCCTTAAAATCAAACCGATTAGCACAAGTTCAACGGACATAATCCAAGCCGCAGAATCCTCCCATCCCGCTACAAGCTTCTCCTCTTAGCCCTAGCTAAGAGGTTTAGCCCAACATGAATGGACTACATCTCTTCGTAAGTATGAAGACAAAAATAAATAAACATAAAAAATTCAAAACAACTCTCTGTCTCTCTCTCTCTCTCTCTCTCTCTCTCTTGTGCACGTCCAAGGAATTCCGATTTGGCCCCCTCTCTGTTGTCTTTTGTTTCTTTTTATAGTTGTGAGAGTCGGTGGAGACGAGCCTCCTTTCCTGCTAACGTCGGTGCGGGCGTGCGTAAGCAAGTCGGTTTACATCACCGACTTTATTTCGCAGTCGGTAGAAACGCAAGAAGGACAACTCACGTGGCAAGATCAGAGCCTCCCAACTCTCCCCTTCCTTTGTTTCGATCCAAAAGAACAACGTCCCTTAGGGCATTTTGGACAGGCCTACACGATGGACGGTTCGGATTACCAATCCGATCGTGATCAGGCTCACAAAACCGGCCCATAGCGGCCGGTTTTCTCTGGTGCGCGAACAGAGTATGCCAAAGCTCTTCGCTGTGGCGCTGGTGGGGTCCACTTCTTTCCTATTTTAAGAAATCTACTCCGTTCATCAGGTTATACTCAAAAAATCGTTCAAAGAGGGCTGGTTTTGGATCAAATTAAGTGTGATCCATTGATTTTTAACCCCACCGTCCGTTCACGAATTGGCGCTGTTTCCATTCACTCTCGTGCATGAGTCTGGAAAAACCGCCGTGTGTACGGTCGGTTTGTTGTCCTGGGATGAATGGTTGGTCCAGATGAACTCCATGCTGATCAATGGTGGGTCGAGGTCTGAGTCGGTGCGGACCCTGCGTAAACAAAAACGAAAATTTCCGTTTTCGTGTAAACTTCATCGGGTCAGCAGGCGCTGACTGTTTTCTTCCTATGGTGCACAACGAGTGCAACATTTCATTGCACTCCACTATGAGAAGTGGGTCCCTCCATGGCATTTATATGTGATCTGCTCCGTCCACCCAACTTAGCATCCTATTTAAGGTGTTGAAATCGACATTGAGATGTATTCAAATGTCAGGCGAGCCCCGGATTCACGATTTGTGGGCTGATATGTCCGTTGGAGAACTTTTGCAGGGATCCAATATATGAAATTTGACGTGTACGGTTCATTTATGGTCCTCAGACCATGTATGGAGTTTCAAGCCGATCTGATGGTGGGAACCCTGTGATCTTACATTCAGGACACTGTTCAGGCCTCTTTAACGCGAACGACTTGATTCTCTTGGGTCCCTGGTGTGTAAATTCATTGATCTTAGTCCTCTGGAGTGTGTCCCTTGCTTTGGTGACTCCGGAGCGTCAAATCCATGCTTTTAATATCCTTTTTCAATTAACGCTCTTGATTACACCCTGTAACAAAAACGCAATTAAACTATTCCATTAAGCATTATCATGTACGTGAAATCAGGTAATAATCGGGGTCTGATATGCAATATTTGACCCTCATCAATAGGGAACCGATGGTAGAGATGTTTCAGGAGGTGCTGACAGTCTGGAAGCCCTTATGATGCCCAAGTAGTATGTTGTGCATGTCAGCACACATAAAAAGAATGTGCAGTTATACAAGTGAAGCTTTTGTTTGAATTGGAATTGGAGTTTTAGACTTCTTCCAAGGTTTGATATCACTATTTAAAGGATTGTAAATTCAAATTTTTATTTTTATTTTTATCTTTTATTTTTTATTTTTAAAATTTTTTTATTTTTATCATCAATTAATTTATTTCAAATTATTAGAAATTATTTTCTATTTCTTCCCTCGTGGACGTGAGGAATCTTTGTGAGGAGTCCATAAAAACTCCATGGATTTGAAGTAGTTGTTATGGGTAAAATTAGATGGACCACACACTTGGAGTAAAACAGGAAGATCGGGGGAAGCACTCCAACATGAAGGGTCGGGTATAAGCTCAGCCTCGAGTGTCAACCATAATTACTGCGACTAATTCAAGTGGCATCCATGAATATCGACCTTAGTCGCCGAGCTAAGACTGAATAGTCTCAACCAGTGGCTTTAAATGTCTGCTTCATGTATCGATCCCAACGAGTGACCTCAGCCTCGAGGACCAACTTCAACCATGGACCTGACCTCAAAAGTTGGCCCGACCATAAGGCTCAGTCCCGATCATCGACCTCAGAATAGTAAGAATCCATTCCGTATATGGTTTGTGGAACTTAATGCTGTATGCAGAATAGGCCCACGGATCTGTCTGTGCATGGGACATGGTGATCAGGGTTCAGATGGCTTACCTTGCTGAGTCGCCATGGAAGCCGGATAAGAAAACCTGAAATACCAGATAATCTATAGAGCTTAGGATCTTCCTTTCCTTCACACCTTTTCTGCAATGTGATAGATGGGACTCGAATTTTTGTTGTGGTGTAGGATCGGGGACCCAGCTCTCTTTTATAAAGACTATGGAGAGAGAGTTTGAAACCCATCAAAACTCTCTCTCTCCCACGCTCCACATTACTGTGTCCCAGTTCGACTCAAATTGCCATGCGTAAGGCTATAACATTCTACCCCAAATACGCAGTGCTACACAATAGATTGTGCAGCGTATCACCTTAAGTGGGGCCCACTAATTAACTCAATCAAACAGTCCAACTAGAATACAATCCAGATCGTTGATCAGTAAGGTCCACTACATAGAGTTCTTACATTCTCCCACTTGGGCCTCATTGAGCAACGTTAATGATTGCCATAAATTTTTGAAAACAAGTTTTGATATTAAGAAAAAATCTGAATGGTTAACCAATGAAATAGTTGGACAATACGAGTAATGCTATTCAATCTGGTCCATCAAGACTGTCAGTATCGAAACGCGATAGAAGTCACAACATTTAATTTAGTCGAAGTGAGACTAAGCGCTATCACAAGTACTTTCAATCTTAACGACATAGATCACGAACTAGGAAATGTGGTATAAGGATTACACACTTTAGTGTGATGATATATGTCTATCCTTAAGAGGTCCTGAAGCTTTTACATGTCTCTAATGGGACACGTCTGTAGTTCTACTTACTCAAAAATTTTGCGTATATATATAGAGAAGCAGAAATAAATCTTTATATCAAAATCCTCCAAACAAACTGTATAAAACGAGATCTCTAAGTGTTGGTGAAAATTAAAATACTCTCAACTCCCACTAATTGAAAACATCTATGGGATCAATGACTCCCATGGATGTTACATGCTCCTGAAATGGCGTGATAGGGAGCTCTTTAGTGAGCGGATCTGCAATCATCTGCTTAGTACCAATAAATTCCACAGACACTTAATGATTCTGAACCCTTTCCTTTACAACAAGGTACTTGATGTTGATATGCTTCGACCTTGACGAATGCTTGTTGTTACTAGAGAAAGAAATAGTAGCCGAATTATCGCAAAATATTCTCAATGGTTTCGGGATATGCTCCAGTACCCGCAAACCTGAGTAGAAACTCTGTAACCATAGTGCCTGATTAGATGCCTCATGGCAGGCAATAAATTCAGCTTCTATAGTGGATGAGGCTATGGTAGATTGTTTCACGGTTTTCCACAACACAGCTCCTCCCACCATCATGAAGATGTATCCTGAAGTAGACTTCTTAGTGTCAACGCAGTGACCATGAAATGCGTCTGAATATCCGATCAACTCCAGCTGATCAGATCTTCTGTATATGAGTCCGAAGTCTTTTGTTCTCTGAAGATACCGTAACACTTTCTTTGCAGCTATCTAATGTTGCATTCCTAGATTAGATAGATATCTTCCCAACATTCCAGTGACAAAGGCAATGTCCGGTCACGTACAGACTTGAGCATACATGATGCTCCTTACTACTAATGCGTACGAAAATTCTTTCATTCGATTCTTTTTCAAATCATTCTTTGGACACTAAAATAAACCAAATTTGTCGCCCTTTACAATGGGCTTCTTTCCTGGAACACAATTTTGCATGCCATATCTTTCGAGTACCCTACTAATGTAGGCCCTTTGTGACAGGCTAAGCAGTCCAAGTGTTCTGTCACGGCGAATCTCAATGCCTATGACATAAGAAGCTTCACCAAGGTCGTTCATTTCAAACTTTTGAGATAAGAATTTCTTGGTGTCGCTCAACATTCTGGTATCACTGCTAGCCAACAGAATGTCATCAACATACAAAATCATCATAGCGAACTTACTCTCACTGGTTTTAATGTAGATGCATTCATCTGCAGTGTTTTCTATAGAAATTACTTCATGAAACTTAAGGTACCACTGTCGCGATGCCTGTTTCAACCCATAGATGGACTTCTTAAGTTTACAAACCAAATGTTCTGAGTCAGTAGTTACAAAACCTTCGGGCTGCAGCATGTATACATTTTCATTTAGATCCCCATTGAGAAATGCAGTCTTTACATCCATCTGATGTAACTCTAAATCCATATGAGCTACAAGAGCCATTATGATCCTGAATGAGTCTTTCTTAGATACTGGAGAGAAAGTCTCCTTAAAGTCAATGCCCTCACGTTGGTTAAAACCCTTGGCAATAAGTCGGGCTTTATACCTTTCGACATTACCTTTGGAGTCCCTTTTGGTTTTAAATATCCATTTATAACCAATCGACCTTATTCCAGTAGGTAACTCTACAAGATCCCATACTTTATTGTCCTGCATAGATTTCAACTCATCTTTTATGGCATCGAACTAACGAGAAGGATCAGCACTTTGTTTGACTTGTGTAAAGGATTCAGGATCCTTGTCCACCCCTATGTCAAAGTAGTGCTCCTGTAAGTATACGATGTAATCGTCTCGATTTATAGGCCTTCTCTCTCTTTCAGATCTTCTTAATGGTTCAGCTTGCTGGGTTTGATCTTGATTTTCCTCATCAGTGGTTTTTATTTGAGGTTCTACGTGGTGTTCTACAGTGACCGCAGAATCGACCGCACCATTAATGTCCACGTGATCTGGATTTACTATGACTGGAGTCATAGTCCTTTGTTCCTCAAATACAAATTTCTTATGTTCATGCTCCCACTGTTTTCAGTGTCCTCAATGAATCTAGCATTCCCAGTCTCAACAATTCTAATAGAGTGGGAAGGATAGTAGAATCAATAGCCTTTTGATCTTTTTGGATATCCAATGAAGAAACAACTTATGGTTCTAGGATCAAGCTTCTTTTCATGCGGGTTATAAACTTTGGCCTCAGCAGGACAACCCCAAACATGTAGATATCGGAGACTTGGTTTTCTCCCATTCCACAATTCAAAAGGAGTTTTGTTAACTGCTTTGCTGGGAACCTTGTTTAGTATATGAACTGCGGTTTTGATTGCATCACTCCACAGAGATTCTGGCAATGTCGAATTGTAGACCATGCTTCGCACCATATCCATAAGGGTGTGATTGCGTCTCTCAACCACTCCATTCTACTCTGGAGTACCAGGCATAACGTATTGAGCGACAATGCCACAATCTTGCAGGTATCTAGCGAATGGCCCTGGATTGCATCATGATTCGTCATATCTACCATAGTATTCACCACCACGGTCAGATCTGACAACTTTAATTCTCTTATCGAGTTGATTTTCAACTTCGGCCTTGTAGATTTTAAAAGCATCCAGGGCATCTGATTTCTCACTGATAAGATATAGGTACCCGAAGCGAGAATAGTCATCTATAAAGGTAATAAAATATTTATGGCCATTCCATGAGGCTGTAGGGAATGGTCCATAGATATCTGTATGTATAACCTCTAATAGACCTACACTCCTAGTTGCACCTTTCTTTCTAGTTCTAGTCTGTTTCCCTTTTATGCAGTCAATGCATACTTTATAGCCAGAGAAGTCTAGAGAATGCAAAATTCTTTCTCGCACAAGCTTGTCTAATCTCTCACGACATATATGGCATAGCCGCCTGTGCCACAACATGGAAGAATTCTCATAATCTAGTCTTCGATTGGATCCCACTTTATTTCCATGCAAGGTATTAATATTATAGACGTAAGAGGCAATCAAGTCTAACTGGTATAAGTTGTTTACTATAGAGCCGGTTCCAACTTTAATCGAATTAAAGTAAATATCAAAACTTTTATTTCCAAAGTGGAATGAATATCCCAACTTATCTAAATAGAAAATTGAAACTAAATTGCACCTTATAGATGACACACAGAATGTATCTACTAAATCCAAAAAATGACCAGACTTTAACTTAAGCCTATAGATTCTTATTGCCTCCACGTCTACCTTGACACCATTGCCTACGTATACTGAGCGCTCTGCATCAGTTGGTGGCCTGGCCTGTAGTAATTCCTGCATAAAAGTGCATATGTGAATAGTAGTTCCTGAATCTATCCACCAGGAATCTGCTGACACATCAATTAGATAAGATTCAAAACAGACAAGAACAGAATGATTACCTTTCTTTATGAGCCAATTCTTAAAGCCTTCGCAGTCTTTCTTGAAATGACCCGCCTTATTGCAAAAGAAGCATAGTTTGCCTTTAACCCGTTTGCGTTTAGATCTATTTCCAGATTGATTCTCATGGTTTCCAGATGGAGGACCAGAGAATCCATTATTAGAACCTTATTTCCTCTTCTTCTTACCTTTATTCCCTTCCCCATGCTCATGACCTGAGGTCACCATATTAACATTTTGAACTTTAACTACTTGCCTGATCCTGTCTTCTTCTTGGACACACTGAGTGATAAGTTCATCCAATGTCCACATGCCCTTCAGAGTGTTATAGTTCACTAGGAACGTGCCGAATTGAGGATGTAGGTTATTCATGATCAAATGAACCAGTTGATCATCAGTGAGTATAAGCCCTAGAGCACGTATCTTAGAAACAACCTCGATCTGCTCTATAATGTATTCACGGATGTTGCCTTTTCCATCGTAGGACGAGCTAGTCAATTTATTCAGAAGGATGCATACTTCAGATTTATCTGATTTCTTGAACCGTTTTCCCATTTCAGTCAGGAAAGTTTTGGCATTGTCTGTATCAGGCATGACGCCCTTCATGGATTCAGAAATCGAATACTTAATCACTTTCAGGCATGTATCATTTGATCTAAACCATGCAACCCATCGATTATATTCAGCTTCAGTGGCATCATCAGATGGTTATAGCGGTTTTGGTGTTATCTGGGCAAGATCTAATTGAAGACAGCGCAGTACAACTTCAATGGCGTTCTTCCATTGAGCGTAATTAGATCCATTAAGGGCAGGGACTTGATGCGTATTAGTTGAAATTGAGACTGAAATAGAAGAGACACATATATACTCACATTAGTTGATAATTTCACAAATTAATTTCGTGAATGTAAACAAAATATCAAGCTAAATGAATCAATTCAGTTGCTAAGGGAAGCATCAATTGAATCATCCAAGATGACGATGGGCCCAACCATCTCATCCTGGTGAGAATCTATTACATCATTATCATTCCTCCTGTGGGTGGCAATGACAACATGTTAATGATCCTCCTGAACATGAAGCTAAGAGGTGTAAGTCATGTAAATCTGAGACACTCAACACCTGTGGGTGAGATGAGTCTTTCAGTTTTACATTACCAACATCATTTACTCCACCCGTTCACATGTCTGTCAAACGGTAATTGTTTGTGTTTTTGTTACCGTACGCATGAAAAATAAACGCAACTGTATGCAATCCTCCTTATCCCAATGTTACAAGTCTGTACTTGTAAAATTTTCATCAATTGAGGTCACTATGGTGTCTAACACAACCGAATCCAACATTATTAGTATAGACTTAGGATTGCGATTATAATCCTGCCTCTCAATGGATTATATCTAAATTATTCTGATGCGGCCCACAAGATGGTCAATTTTAATCATTGGAAAATAGATGAACCATAGAGAGAAACTGTTAGATATGTTTCGCTTTCTATGATCCAATGGTCCATGTAAGACTATTAAGGATGGGTAATGGGCCTAAATAGGAGCTTCATCAGAATTTAATCGGTATGATCTATACATCATCCTCAAGGCACTCATAATTAAGTAATAATCAACAATCTCTTTAATTCAATGATGGTGTATACACACCCTTGATCCCCACCTGGTGAATATTTTATATGAGATGCCTACAGAATACATCATGGATGGTCTAGATCAATTAATCAATGGTTAGAGTGTAAATGTCAAGGCCAACCATATACCTGTGTAGTCCATCAATGGTAATGAAAATCGGGCCCATAAATCTTATAGAAGACTAGGCCCAAAAACAGGGGAGTGGGCCCAGATTGGGCCCATCAATTCATCAGGCCCAGAAAAGGCGAAACAGTCAGACTTATTGTTTGCGAGTCCGGATCCGAATAAGCTGTAATCAGGTCTTTTGATCCGATACAATATAGGTCGATTCACGACCTATCGTCCGCCGCAAGAGGGAAAATAGGAAAGAAAACTTCGGCCATTTTCTATCTGCCGCACGCAGCAGCTGAAGAGAGGGAGATGAAATCTTCGGCTACCGCAGCTGTACGAGCAGACAACTGAGAAGATTGGCCACCAACATCTTCCACAATCCCGTCTTGTTCTCCGGCAGTCTTGACGCCAAAAAATCGGACAGAGAAGCTGCGGAAACAGTTTCTATGGTTGCCAACAATGAAGGTGGGTCCTAAAAACGCCATCAACGGCTCCTGAAGCAGGGAAGATAGGGAACAGCGAGCCATGACCTTCGTCTGCTGATCCGAGGGTCGATAATGGCTGTCGGTTCTCGATGACAGAGGTAAGCGGCCCATAAGATATGATTGCCACACCTAAATCTGGGGAAGATGGGTTCCGAAATCCCCAATTGATCTGGATTTGGGGTTTATAGATTTGAAATTCCTCAATCTGATATGGGATTTCAAATCCCTAATCTCTATTTAGCGGATGCAAGTCCTCAATATAGAGATTCGAAAATCCCTAATCAATAATATGGGGATTAGAATCCGAGATCCCTAATCTGGGATATGGATTTCGCAAAACCCTAATTAAATATTTCTAGATTAGGGTTTCGGATCCAAAATCCCTAATTACCGAATATCGGATTTAAAATTCCTAATTCCCTGATTAAGGGTTTCGAATCTGTGATGATCATTCATGCCTTTGCACAGAAAGCTTCGATACCAAATGTGGAACTTAATGCTGTATGCGAAATAGGCCCACGGATCTGTCTGTGCATGGGACATAGTGATCAGGGTTCAGATGGCTTACCTTGCTGAGTTGCCATGGAAGCCGGATAAGAAAACCAGAAATACCAGATAATTTATAGAGCTTAGGATCTTCCTTTCCTTCACACCCTTTCTGCAATGTGATAGATGGGACTCGAATTTTTGCTGTGGTGTAGGATCGGGGACCTAGCTCTCTTTTATAAAGACCGTGGAGAGAGAGTTTGAAACCCATCAAAACTCTCTCTCTCCCACGCTCCACATTACTGTGTCCCAGTTCAACTCAAATTGCCTTGCGTAAGGCTATAGCATTCCACCCCAAATAAGCAGTGCTGCGCAGATAGATTGCACAGCGTATCACCTTAAGTGGGGCCCACTGATTAACTCAATCAAACAGTCCAACCAGAATACAATCCAGATCGTTGATCAGTAAGGTCCACTACATAGAGTTCTTACATGGTTAAGATTCCCTTCAAAGATCTCTACCGAGAAGGGCGTGATATACATAGGAACATAATCTGTTACAGGTAAAAATGGACTGACCAATAAGATAATGGAAGGTTGGACACTAGCGGAACATAATCGTTGGTAGGCCACTTGTTGTGCACAAAGTGAGCTCGGCCAACACCAGTTATGACCAAGGAGCCCTTAAACGGCCAGGAGCAACAACACCCTCCTAAAGGTAACATGAATTAGCAGCCTTACATGCCTTAAAAAAGAAGAAAAAAACAATATATAATCAAACTGTATATTTTAAAATGAATCCGATCTAAGTGCTAAATAACTTTTAGATTCTGAATATACATTCAAATCCATACAGCCAACCAACCTCTTGGGTGTGAAATGACTCTTCAAAGTGGGTCACAATGTTCAAATGAAATGGATCAGTGGTTGGCTGTGAATGGGTATCTGATGTACCCGACCTGATTAAACAGCCCGGGTCCAATTATCCGACTCAGAAAGGCGGCTTGTGTTAGGTCTACCACCTACGACGCAGAATAAAATCCACACCACGCGATTAGACGCCCCCACTTTTTTTTCGGACGCGGATTTCCTGCGAAAACTTTTCGCACGAAGTTCCTGCGCAAGGATTCTGGGTGGGGCATACTGCGATGTTTGTGAGAAATCAAAACCGTCCATCCGTTTTTCGACCTCATTTTAAGACATGCTACCAAAAATGAGGAGGATCCAAAAGTCAAGTGGGCATAAGAGATGAAACAGTGGGGAAAAGACTTCCTACCGTTGAAACCTTCTTAGGCTCCACCTTGCGTTTATATGCCATCTAAACCGTTTATAAGGTCATTTTCACTCAGATAAAGTGAAAACACACCGTTACAAAACTTTTATGGCCATATAAATGTTTCAACGGTGGTCAGTAAATGTACAATGTTTCCTCTCGTGTGGCCCACTTGAGTTTTGGATCCTCCTTATTTTTGGTTTCACGTCATAAAATGAGCTTCAAATACGGATAGAGGGGTTGGATTTCTCACAAACATCTAAGTGGGTCCCACACAGAATCGAACTTCTTTCGCAGGAAATCCGCATCCCTTTTTTCATGCATCTCCTCCAAAAAGCGTTAAATTTCTGTTTGTCTGCGTATTCCTACTTAAAAATAGAAAGGAAAAAAAAATAAAAATCGAAACCTCTCTTGAGAGCGAGAGAGAGAGGGGAGAGCGAAATCCCATTTCCGTAATTTCTTCATTCTATTTGTTAATTTTTATTCAAATCTATGATATTTTATTCCTCTCAACTCCCAAAAAAAAAAAAAATCCCCAAAAATCACGGCCCTCTATAGAAGAGAGAGAGAGACAGAGGGAAGAAAAACCCTTGAAAGTTCAATAATTTACAGAAAAAATCACCTTTTCTATGGATTTTTAAGCTTTTTGGGCGTTGAATTTGAATTGGGTTTTCTCCAATTGTATTGAAGAGAAGGAGAGAGGTATATTGCGATTTGGAAGATTTGTCATTTCTTTTCTGGGAAGATGGCGGAGAATTTCCGTAGATGGGAATCGGATCCTCTTTTTTCTGCGGCGGAAGTCGTTCAAGATTCTGCCGACAGGTTGGTTTTCTTAAAATATATTTTCCCATGTTCGTTCTTTTTAACTTTTAGGAATGCGATTATGAATTTGAAATGTGGCTTTGGTTTCTGGGTTTTAGAGAAATCATGATTTTTTTAAAATGGTTTTTTGTTAACTTCACAGCTCAGACGAATTTTTATGAAGTTTCGGCTTTTGATTCCTGAGTTAACGACATTCCCATTCTGTCCATCTTTGCTAATAGGTAGGGACCGCCTATTAGTTATCCATACCGTTCATTCGTTGGGCCATGCCATGGATTGGCGAAACGGATGATGCTAGCCTTGTGGTAACTGGCCTGTGAATGGACAAGGTAAAATGAAAAGAAACCCTGCAGTCAGTCAATATGCAAACTGGAAGAAGTCCAAAATTTGGATGGCTTGGATTGTTAGGAGTGACTTTTGTGTCCATTGTCCATCATTGATAGCTGTGCTGCTCTCATGTGAAATGTTGGCATGTGGAAACTTTGTGAATTCGGGCCATCATTGAATAACGATTCTTTGTATAAATCATGGTTTTTGCTGATGGAGATTTGTTATTTTCCGTACATTAATGCAATTGGTTTCTGGATGTTGGAGAAACTACAGTTCCTTTTCATGGGCATTTCTTCTTTTCTTCCAATTGCATTTGCACTTAACTTGTTTGTTCGGCCTCTTTTCCTCTTTCCCATTGCAGTGATGAATTCAAAAAAAGGGCTTCTATTTTTTTTTTTTTTTTTTTTGGGTTCTTGTAGATCATAGTTTCACATTACTGAATTTGCTATTTGGTATCTGGGTTTTGGACAAATCGCTGCTTTTGCTGATGCCTATTTATTATTTTCTTTGCTTTTATTGTTAATTCACCTGTGAATAGGTTTTCCTCTTTAGCTCTATCTGGAAAATTTGCAATTGTTTGGTTTATGATGAGCTTTATTTGGTTTAGGATTTGGTGCACTTCTAGTACCATTTAGTAAATGGTATAGTCTGAACTAGTTGGATTGATGCACATTCCTGTGGATCTGGACCCTCCAATCTATGGCCTAGTCTTGTAGCCAACTTGAACTTCCTTACTATTTAATCCATAACAAGGAATAAAAATCCTTGGCATGACACCAAACTGATTTTCTGATATATTAGTCTCATGCCTTAATCTTTGCTTAATTGTTTTCTCCCAAAGTTTCATAGTATGGCTCATACATTTAATCCCATGATAGTGGCATTAATTATCATAGGATTAGACTTATGAGCCATGCTATGCAACTTTGAGGGGGAGAGAGAGAGAGAGAGAGAGAGAGAGAGAGAGAGAGAGAGAGAGAGAGAGAGAGAGAGAGAGAGAGAGAGAGCTGAATATATTAGAAAATCAGTTTGGTTTCATGCTAGGGAGGTCTCCCACCGAAGCTATTTTCCTACGTAGACAATTGATGGAGAAATATAGGGAGAGGAGGAAGGATATCCACATGGTCTTTATTGACCTAGAAAAAACATACAATAGGATTCTTGGAGAGTTAATTTAGTAGGTGTTGGGAAAGAAAGGAGTTTTAAGAGGACATATTGGCATGATTAGGGATATTTATGAGGGAGCGGTAATAAATGTGAGGACCACTAGTGGAGAGACAAGTGAGTTCCCAATTACTGTATGCTTGTACCAGGGGTCAACATTGAGCCCGTACCTTTTCGCATTACTCATGGTGACGTAATGAGCATGATTCTGAATACAAGTATCGGTGGGCGTATCGGCTTGACCAAAAAATGATACGATACGGGCCATACGGCATCTTGTGTTGGTTTTGAGGCCGTATTGGCTCGCATCAATTGGGATTTTTTTTTTTTGAAGAAAAAAATATGGAAAAATAGGAAAAAGTGAGATATCTAAGAATTTATCCTTTTGTGTGTGTGTGTGTGTGTGTGTGTGTGTGTGTGTGTGTGTGTGTGTTTTGATTATGTATTCAATGGTACATTAGACCATTCTTTAGTAAGAATGCTATCCAGACGGGTTGACCTACTATATCGTCTGGTGTTGATTTTTTTATTTTTTATTTTTTGTATAAATTGTTAATATATGTCAGAAATTGATATCATATATTGCTAATGTGATTATCTATCAACTATTGGACTATTAATTGTCAGAGGAGTTATTTTAAGCACAAGTTCAATAGTGTCAAGTGAGTGCTTGGAGAACTCACACATGTAGAAATACTTTTACATAATTTGATTTTGTTTTTTGAAAATTTCAGAAAATGCCTGTGTAAATAAAATTAAAATTAAAATAATAAGAAGGTGATGCAGGACAATTAACCACTTGCTCTAAAATCTCTAACTGATAGAGTATGGCGAATCAATCCATTTATCTCATAGCCCAGGCCCCACATCCCATGGGTTAGGATCTCGGCCAAATCTCCCTCGTGAGCCCCACTTCACATGGGTTCCGCTTCACACGAGCCGCCCGCCTCACACTAGTCCCTTGCCTTACATAGGCCGCCCACCTCGAGTGTGCCCTTGCATCCCACAGGCCACCCACTCGAGCCCGGTGTGAAAATGCCCTTGCATTAGAAGGTGTCTCTTAGAAGTTAGAACTGTCTATTTTTTGTTTTTTGGGTTCTTGTCTTCATTATCTCAATAGGTTCTTGTATATTTTACCTCTTCTAAAAATGTTTATTATCAATGAAAAGATCAAGGCTTTTTGGATGGAATAAAAATTTGCAACCATGGCCCAATAAAAGATTGGCTTGAATGATCACCCGGACGATGCAATATGCGGCCATTTGGTCATCCTTAATGATGCGCCTATCAATTGGTTGATTCGGATTGATTGGTGATCTTATGGGTATTGTATTAGTGCTTGTTGCTTTTTTTCTTTTCGTCATGAGCATGGTGAGAAGTTTCAAGAAAGGTGTGGGTTTTGTGCTTGGCGAGGGTTCTCACATTAGATTCTGGGAGGACGTTTGGTGCGATGACAAATTCTTGAATAAGGCTTTTTCTAGATTGGCCAAGCTAGATGCAGATGTGAATATTCTTGTGTCTCATTGTGGTGTTGTAATGCCCCGAAAATCGATACCTGAGTACATAGACTTCGGTCCCGAGTTTCCAGGTGTTAACTTAATAAAATGCAGATGTGTCCTCATTCAAATTCATATTTATTCAACAAACGAATAATCAAAGTTGCACAATTCAATTTAGCGGAACCAAAGCGAGGTAGATATAACAAAAATCAACAAATATAGGACAAATAATCAAAGTACAATTAAAAAAAGTGGTGTCTGCCCAAATGAGGATTATACAAGCCACAATATACATACCCAAGATGATTAAAGTGTAGAGTTTTCAGTTTACCAAAAATCATCTAAAACATAAAGACGGTGGCACAAGACGATATAAGCCTACCTGTCTGAGGTCTCACTAGTACCTACATCAATGATATACGTGGTTGGTGTTTTAAAACACCATCCCAGGTGGGAGTGAGTAGCTAACTCAATGGTTCCATTAGTTCTAAGTTACACATGTATTAACTCAATCAACGCAATTAATGATAAACAAGACATTAAACATTTCCTAAATACTCTTGTTAAATGTATGAATGAGATTATGAAATGATGCATGCACCTCACAATCCAACACTCCCTCACAAACGACTTCAACGCCTATTTTGCAAATGCCAACACACCCTCATCACGCGACTCCAACGCCAAATCGCCACAACCTATCTAATTCAATGCGATTGATGCATATGTTAGCCGAATAATTATTAAGTTCCATTCATCCAGCATATTTGCGAAGTTAGGATACCGACATCATATTACTAGTCCTTGTCCGGATCATGTGGCTCATTGCGACACGTTGCGGCTCCTCACCAGTGTCTCTTGATCCAAATTTATGTGTTACCTGTTTATCTCACAAATCAACGATTCCAAAGGTACGACATGATACTTAAATGTATGAGGATCAACTTCGTATGGGTTGTCACCCAAACCGGGTATGATCACTCAGATCTGAGGTGCGGCTTATCACATAAAACCAAATCACCATGAGAAAATGGCTCGTCACCTAATTCCATTCACGCCCCGGTCGTTCGAACGGTACTCTGATTTACAACAATCGGCCGGGTAATTTGATGTGGGCCGTTCGAGCAATAATCTATCACCTCCATTAGTGTTAATTGGTCACTATGGAGAGGCTCATCACCCTAGCGTAGGCTGACAGCTTGGACACGGTGTCCCATACCACCATGCTTGGCTCATGAGTCTTAATGGGATCGTATCGCACCAACGGTTATGAATGGACTCATCCATTGGGAACGAGGTATCCTAGATTCTATTTGGTCGTGTCACACATTTTTAACAATAATGATCAATCGGCTAGTGGACTAATTCGATTGACCTGAGAGAACTTCGACGCAAGCGGCATTGGGTGCAAGCATCCTGTGTAGTTCAGCTATTGTCTACTATCGGTCATCCGTGTTCAACCCGGGTCGATCAAACAAGCCTAGGGTGGCCGCCCTAACTCAGGCCACCCCTTTAGTTCGGGCGGTTAGCCAACCGACCCAACATCGTAGCAATCCTAAGTATTGCTATGGACTAAACATCTCATTACACAATTATAACATAGGTTTTATTACACAACCACTTAGGCATTTCATTGAACATGTAAGCAGGATATTAAGTTCACTAAGGCATTAAATCAAACATGTGAGTATGCATAAAGTAATACAATCACTTAAGCATTAAATTAAGCATATGGGCATTGACAAAGTAATGTATTCCACCATTAAGACATTTCATCAAACATGTGAGCATTCATATCCAACAAATACATATATTATAACAAAATCAAAGTGTTAACATATTAGCATACACAAATTTATCTACAAGCAACTAATCGTTAACTGAGACCCTTAAGGGTCGATAATAGATAACCTAGAGAATAGATAATGGTCCACACCTTTGCAATGATTCGTATGACTTAAAGCGCTCCTGGGATTAAGGTTATACGAATAATCCACCAAAGTCTAAACAATTATATAAAGCATTGTAAAGACTAGAAAACCTAACCCAAAATACTAGATTAGATAATAGAATCTATTTCTTACTTTCAATAGCCGCCGAGAAAGTTCCGATGACAGCTCTTATTACGACGAGGCGGCTAGAGAGTGGATGAGAGGGTAGAGGCGCACCATCACTCACACTCTAAGCTCTCTCTCTTCTCCTTTTTCCTCTTTCTCTTCTCCCTTTCTCCCTTTTTCTTTTGTTGAAATTCGTATGAGAGGAGGGAGTGCCCAAATAAGGACCTTATATAGTGCCAAAAGTGTTGTAAATGGCCCCAATGGCTCTTTATTCATTATACTAACCCTGGAGGGGGTTGTTTCCCAATCAATGGGACTCGGCGGAAGGCATATGCGTCAATCTAAACCATGGAATAGGTGTCTAACAATGTGATCTTTGTTTGGACATAAATATACAATGATCGGGCATGCCGATCAACTGGGAAGGCCCTAACTTAGATCGACGGTCATCGAAGATCAATCGGGGCTGTGGCTATACGAATGTGTGGAGAAATGTCTTTAGTCGGCACCCCGAATTTGATCGTGAATTGACGGTCCAAAAGTTACAACTTTGTGAAGAACAAATAGACTAATTTCACTTAAGTTCCAAATTTTCATATAAGGTATTCGCACAACTCAAGCACTCACCTTGTGAGTCCAAGTCGAACGATTCGAGACACGATCTCGGCTTGATGTGCCGTGATGGACGTCAAGCCCACTAAGACGAATGTATTTCTATAGCCTCGAGTTTAGTGGCCCACTAACGAGCGGTCTAGAGCTTGTTTGGATAATCAGGGTATTTTTGGAATGAATTGGGTAGCGAGATTTCTTATATGCAATGATTAGGGTTTGGATTAATTAAGTTCATAGTGTGACCTATTTACAACTAGTAGAAATGACGATTCGTTTATAATTAGCCTAAGTCGTTGGTTCTTAAGCTAAAAGGATAAGTGGGTTAATTTGGTTTGTTAATTAAGATCTGACCACTAGTTATCTCAGATTTTAATAGGTCTTATTTAGTTACGCTTGTCTTGATTAGTTAGCGATAGGTCGGCTAGATTTGGGCTCGGTGTGAGCAAATCACGTGCTTAAACTCGATGTTTAAGTAATTGGCTGGATTCATTGGCTTCCTATGGTTGATTAATTAGATTTGTGCTGTTCTTCATTGGTACCACCCGCGTATAGGCTAACAGTGAGCGTTAATGGTCAGTAAGTGACAACGTAGGTTAATTATAATGGAAAAAATTCAAGGGTTTTTGAAAATCCAAAATATCGAAAATCTGGGACGTTATAGGTGTATTAGGAGGCAATATCACAGTTTGGACTCTGCCTTGTAGGAGAAATCTGTTAGAGGAAGAATTGGAGGAGGTGATGGGGATTGATGTCTTTGCTTCAATCTCAGAATCTGTCTCTTCAAGACAAGGTTTGGTGGGAATGGAGATGGGAAAAGTCAAGAAAATTCTCAATCAGTTCCTTTTATGGTGTGATTTGTGCTCCGAGGGAAAGAAATGTGGAAGTGCCCACAAAATTTACATGGTCCTATGGTAGATCCTTGTAGGTTGCAGTTTTCATGGGGCTACGTGGTAGAAGCAGAATTCTCACGATTGACAATCTCCAGAAAAGACAATTGATCATCTCCAATATTTGCGTAATGTGCTTGTGGTATGCAGAGTTGGTCAACCACCTCTTCATCCATTGTGCTTTTGCTAAGGAAATCTGGAAAAGGTTCTTAAGTCAATTTCAGATGCAATGGGTGATGCCTGAAGCTATTAGCAAGATGTTTCTTGATTGGCATGGTTGAAATGTGGACAAAGTGGGAAGGAAGTGGTGGAGGCTCTTCCTTCTACTGGTCTATGGGCAATATGGGCATAGAGAAAGGATAGATGTTTACGAAATTGTGGCAAGCATTCCGAGGTGGTCTATTGTAGAGCATTTTCACATGTTCTCTTGCATAGATTTTATTTCATTTTTCCTTGTCAGGTGTGTTGTGTTTTTTGTCCTTCTTATTTATCTTTGTTAGATTCCTCATCTATTGCTCACAGCAAAATAGTTACCCTTTCAAAAAAAAAAAAAAGTTTAGTGAAGTTGTGCTAGAAGTCTAATGGATTCTCCTCTTTCTGCTCCTCTCAATGTTAATGTGATTTTAGATTAATTTACCTTTGTTTGTAGTTTCCGTTCTTAGTTTGATTAGATATTTCCATTTTGTGTAGTATCCAAAAGTATGGATGTGATGCCCCGTTTTTAAAATTCATGAGACAATGAATATATAAATATCCTAAGCGATAAACAAAAATATTGGAAACTGATTTTTTTGCTCAATTTTCAGGATGGTGTCCATTTACCGAATGTTGCTACATGATCAGAGTCTTCTTCAAGGTGACCCCTCAGACCCAAAGCTCCTTGGTTCAGTGGATTATCATAAACGCGATCTTGCAACTGCTCTTG
Organism: Magnolia changhungtana; assembly: GCA_030180095.1. Lineage (NCBI taxonomy): Eukaryota > Viridiplantae > Streptophyta > Magnoliopsida > Magnoliales > Magnoliaceae > Magnolia > Magnolia changhungtana. The sequence continues at coordinate 1,848,755 of JASAUF010000321.1, read as the reverse complement.
GAACAACTAAATGGCAGGTACTTGCAACATAAAACCTTTTGGGGATCTCTCTTTTTTTGAGTGTGTGCATGTGTGGGTGTGGGGTGCACATGAATGCATGTTGTGTTTGGATGTGCATGTGTGGGGTGCACATGAGTGCATATTGTGTGTGGTTGTGCATGTGTGAATGCATGCGTGTTTGGGTAGGTGTGGCAGTTTGCTTGTGCACACTTTTGGGTGCTGGTCCAGTTATAAAGTATGTTGTGTGTTTCGGCTGGTGGGTGTTGGTGGGCATGATGCTTGAGAATACTAGTTATCTTATGTGGGTTATTTTGTCTAATTAGTTGGAGGATTTCGAGAGGGCCGTCAATTCGTCTGCTTTATTGGATAGGTCTGGTTTGAGGGAAGATGCTATATCTAGGTATAAGCAACTTGTCAGAGCAATAAGGGAGCAAATCATTATGGTGGAGAAAAGCATTGAGAATTCTTCTGTTGGAGATCCCGACCAAAACATGCCATGGGTGAACTTAAACGAACAGGATGGAGATGGGTTTGCCTTATTTCTTTCTGGAGCTGATTCGACAGACCATCATGTTCATTACGACTCAGAAAGTAGTATCATGAGAAGGTTCCTTGATTCAGCTGCCGCCTCAAGTTACGATGAGAAGAGCGATGAAATTGTGGAGCTCAAAATTGAAGAACCGGAACACTCAAAGATGAATGGCATTGAGCATTTGGACCAGGCATTTGATTCTTTCAAGGATAATAAGTTGAGGAAAGTGGGGTCGCGTTCAGCACGGTTGGGTTTTGAATCATCAGTCTCCCTCCAAGTGTTAACTGGAGACAGAGAGTGCGAAAGTTCATTCACAAGTTCTGGGGGCCGTGATCTGGAAGTTGGGACCTCCAAGAACAGGTTAAAAGGGTCATGCAGCAGGCTTGATATTTTTGGATTCCTGAACAAGTTCTGGTTAGCATCTGGGAGTAAGATGGCTAGGAGTTTTACAAAGAGGAGAAAAGATGGAGAGGTGATGGATGACTGTATATTTGATGTGGAAAGAAGTCATTTAACTTCAGCTCTCGATGCGTCGCAAGCTGATCAGGTAACTGTCCCTTTTCCATTGAACTGACTGCAATTCAAATTATATTTTTAGGATTGAGAAATGCTATTATGATATGACTGCATACAGCTATGAAGTGCCTTACCATTATTGAACATGTATGGTTGATCTGGACCGTTGATGTGGTGTTCTGCCATCTTGGTGGGTCATTGGCCAAATCATAACGATAGAGAATTCTGACCTTCTTATTGTTGCGAGTTCTGCCTGTTGAATGTGGACCTGTAGAATTGGGCCCATTGAATTGGAACCATTTTCAGTTTTTGAGCTAACCATCATTTTTCAGGCCACTGATTCAGTGACTACCATCATTTGATAGGCTTTCTTTCTGGTTGTGGCCCATGTACATGGTGGTCTGCCAACTTGATGATCCTGTTCACCGTAAACAGGTGCATCATGTACACTGGTGTGCATGGGTGACTGTAGCATTCCTCTTCAGGATTCCCTTTTAATCAGATTCAATTACCTGGCTGGACTTGCAACTGGTTGCTTATGGCAACTTCAAATACTTCCTTTGAAGGACATGAGATTTGGGTGGGAAAATATGCTTTGTTAGAGGTTTTACCGGAGAAGAACTTCATATTATTTCGCTGAACTGGACAGTATTCGCTTTAGTATTGTGCATGAAATTGTGCTTGCTCCTGGTTCTGATTTATCACTGTCAACTCGTCATGTCTATAAACTGATATTTTGGTTACCAACTGTAGTAGAACATGTATACTAATTAACCGAAATGGCATACGCCAGTGGTACCGGTACTCCTACAAGCTGTCGTGGTACTGGGAAGAAGTGGGGCTCACGTGTTGTGTGAACGGCATTCAACTCGTCCATCAGATGCGTCACCGGTCACTCTAAAATACCTTCATGGACCAAAATTAGGCCAATCCAAAGCCCAGGTGGGACACATAACAGGGAAAAAGGTGAGAGGTGATGCCCATGCTTGATTTTTGTGGGGAGCCCATCATGTTGTGTGTATGAAATCGAGGCTGTTCAGACCCTTCATCTAGCCTGGATGAATGGTCAGGCAAATTGGAATGTGGTTTTGCAACTCATGTGGGCCTTGGTGAAAATCAAAGGTGGCGTCCCCTCCCACATTGTTCCCTGCGCTGTGGCAGATCTGAGTGTTGGATCAAGTTGAGTTTCGGGCCTTGGGAGGTTATTCAGGTGACACATCTGATGGACGGGTTGGATGCAATATATACGGCATGTGGGCCTCACATCTTCTCGGTACCACTGTAAGCTTACGGTGGTACGAGTGTCATTGGAGTGCACTTGTTAACTGAATGCCCTCTTTTTACCATCACGATCTTGCAGAGCTAGTTTAAATGCCTGCATTTGTTTTCCATATCTTACATGGCTGCTCTTGTCTTGCCTTTTTTCGTCCCTTCAGTTTGGCTTATCCGATAGCCCACCTGCCTGGTGTCTAAGGCCGAGTGCCAAGCCCTGTTCCAACTAATAAATGCACACCTAAAGGGCAAGCAAGCAAAAGAGGGTCATGGAGGCGTAGTTGCCAGACATACTGCTGTGCACAAGGCACACACATATGTGAACATGTAAGTTTCTCATATTAGGTAATGAACATAGGCACCCAAGTTGTCGCCAAGGCACACATGACATGTGTACAGCTGTTGATCAAAGGTGGAAAGGACAAGCTCAAGTAGTTGCCTGCAAAGAGTAGCAGGTAGCCTATTCATAGATGTTTATTGAACACTGTCACAGGCCAACATGATCATGTTGCCCAGCACTACACTTTAGCCTAACTATTGCACGTCACCCAAGTAGGAGAATTTGCAAACAGTTATAGTCTCGAGCATCCAATGCCAAACAAGCTCACGACCTTGGGATATACCTTTTGTTGATTCAGCTTCCTAAGGTAGATCCTTCTTAAAGTTGAGGTTTTCTCCTTATTTGAATCATCCTTGGGGCCAAATGTCCATTCCACAATTATGCTCAGACCCTCTTTTGGACTCTAATGGACCACTAGGCAGTGCATTTGGCATTGGTAATCACTTAGTTTTCCTTAAAAAAATGTGCGGTGCACATGTGACTGATGTGGATTGATCTTGGTTTGAAATGACCGGACATGACCAACAGCAGAGGTTGGGCCCCACTTTGATTTCTGACATAAAAATATGAAGTACTTGCAGTGTATCCAACGAAATCAGCATTTAAACTGAATGTCCATCAACTATTCACAATTTTCAGCAGTTAGAAATTGATTTTGAGCAACTAGATGGAATTTCCAGCGACTAGGAAAGGATTTCAGAAAAATTCAAGCAACCATTGTGTAAGATTCCAAAATCAGAAAACTGTTTAGCAGGTTCCAGATGCACTCACAAGCAATAACAAGAAGGTAGAAGAACCTATGAGCTACAACTCAAGAACGTAAGGGTCTGTTTGGAATGTGGGATTAAATAGTATGGAATTGCATTAGGTGGAATTAACACCATTATTGCACAATGATTATATTTCTGGAAATACGATGGTATTTTGACTGTCCAATCCCATGTTTGGGATCAAGTTCTTCCTTTGGGAAAAACATCATATTAAGTGAAGCCTATGTTTGGAGGACCGTAATCAACGGACGAGATTTCACAACTGATGCCGGTCACCTGTATGCTTATACAACTCGATTGTCACGTGTAAAGGGCACATATGGATGGACAGTGTGGACAAAACACAAGCATCGATGTGGGGCACACAAATGTAGTGCATTTCGAAATCTACCAGAAATCCTACCGTATCTCCTATTGGGACTGGATGATATGATACTTGGATTAATCTAACCCTTTCCGTGGTTTCCAAATGCTGGATGGAATTTACATGGGACCAAATGTAATTCCGTACCAGCTAATCCTATGTTCCAAACAGGCCCTAAGGGTTTACCAGCCCTGAAACTCCAAATCTTTCCTTCAATTTGTATCTGAAGAAAGAAAAAAAAAAGAAAAAAATCAGTAACAATCCTGAAAAACTCCTCATATGTGTGAAATAAAGCCCTATTGTATGATATGAGCGGAACCTAACCCTGATCTAATTTCAGCTCTTGGCCGAGGCTAATCCTGGCTGTTGCATTCTTTTATTGCGAAGACTTCTAATAGGTCATCATCATCATTATCTTAGCCTTCTCAGCAATTAGGGGTTGGCTTTAAATGGTAGATCGGCAAAAAGTTTTGGTGGAGAGACAAGTGAGTTCCTAATTACTGTAGGCTTGCACTGAGGGTCGGCATTGAGCCTGCGCCCTTTTTGCTTTGGCTATGAACGAGTTAACGAGGTATTTGTAAGAAGAGATCTTATGGTCTGTGTTGTTTGCAGATGACAATTTTGATTGACAAAATGGGGGAGGGAGTAAACACAAAGCTAGATTTATGGAGGGGTGCTTTAGAATGTAAAGGATTTAAAATTAGTTGGACTAAAAACAAAGTATATGGAGTGCAATTTTAGTAACAATAGGAGTGAAAACGAGGAATTAGTTAAGATTGTTGATCAAGAAATTTCCCAAAATGACCACTTTCGATACCTTGGGTCAATAATTCATGGGAGTGGAGAAATTGAGGAGGTTGTTGCCCATAGAATTCAAGCTGGGTGGAAGAAATAGAGATGTACCCCTAGTGTTTTATGTGATTGTCGTCATGTACCACTCAAAATTGAAAGGATTTTTTTTTAGGATGGCTATAAAACCAGCCATGCTTTGTGAGAGAAAATATTGGGTAGTTAAGGAATAACATGTTCATAGGATGAGTATAGCTGAAATGAGGATGTTTAGATGGATGAGTGGCAAGACGAGGAAGGATATAATTAGAAATGAATGCTAATGAATGCATCCGAGGGAACTTACGAGTACCACCAATAGGTAATGGGATAAGGGATGGTGGACTTAAATGATGTGGTCATGTCTAGCAGAGACCAAGAACAACATCTGTTAGGAGGGGTGGGTTGGTGCAAGTTTAAGGCTCTAAAAGGGCAAGGCGAAGGCCCAAAAGGACATGGATCGAGTTAGTAAGAAAATACTTGATGACCTATGGTCTAACTAAAGGTATGGGCCTTGATAGAGTGGAATGGCAGAACACAATTCAAGTAGCCAACCCAATTAATCGGGATAAGTCTTAGAAGTTAGATGTGATGACGACGACGACGATGATGTCTCACATTCATCAACCTTCCGTTTTTAGTCTGGTTCTCAGAACCAGCCATGGCAAAGTTTCACTCCATTCATATGCCAACATGGTCCCGCATAGTATTGACTGCCAGCCAACTATTACATGCACCACCTGAAAGGGCAAGCAGACAAAGTGGGTTTGTGGAGCAGTTGCTAGACAAATGACAAAGCATGAAGCACCACACATGAAAGGTCCCGTGGTTATAGATCCATTTTTGCTGACTCCTAATACTTGGCTTACTAAGAACAAAGCAAAAAAGAAATCCTTACTTAACTTGCTAAGAACAAAGCAAAAAGAAACCCTTACTTGACTTACTAAGAACAAAGCAAAAAAGAAACCCTAAACTGAATCTTTCATAAACTACAATTGGGGTCCACATATGGACTGATGTGGTGGTAAAAAAAAACTTGTAACTTGTGTTTGTACAGCCTATGAAGTCTCCAAAAAAAAAAAAAAAAAAGAAAGAAAGAAAGAAAGAAAAGAAAAGAAATTGCAATCTAATAAAACATGCTGAACCAATCCTTAAAGCAGCTGTCCACATTCTGTGCAAATTTGGACTAAAAAAATGATTTTTACCCAGTCAAACAAACTAAAAATCTGCCAGAGGGAGCTTTTTATTAGTTGCAGAGTCCTAATCAGGTGCAACTCCCGCTTCAAATCATGCTTCTAAGTTGTCCTCCCGCTTCCACTTCCTATCTGTTTATACTTGCCAACATTTTGAAACAAATGCTTCCCTGCTCCTGCACCTAATATATTGCCACGCTGCTTCACACTTCATGCAGCTGTAAACTATTTTAGGAATTGCTGACGCCAGCATTTTTTTGGTAATTGCTGCTCCTGATGTTGCCACTCTGCTTCCACAAGTTGCTGACACCATCAACTTGTTAATGCCATTTTCTTTTTTAAAAAGAAGAAGAAGAAGAAGAAGAGCAAATTGTTGATGTCTGGTCGCATGTAAATCCTCCAAGCACATTGTGCAATTTTTTGTCTCTTGCTCCTACTGTTGGGCTGCGTATCGGGTCCCTATTGGGACGGTTCTGGGTCCTCGTTGGTACCTTCCTCTCGATCTCCTCCACCTAGTGCTTTTCTTCCTCTTTTATTTTGCATCAATCTCCCGTGGTTGGGAGGACATGGCCTTGAATTTGAGCGATTTCTTGAACTGCTGACTTTTCCCGTGCACAGTTTTGGAGAATGCCTTAAATCTCGTTAGTTCAGGTGAACGAACAAGGTTGTGATGAAGAAACATGTATGTTGTGTAGCCACAACATCTCTGAAGTGAATGTCACACAATTACTGAAATGACTTATCTTTTGAATGATAATGATAACTTTTTTGAAAAAGAAAGCAAACTACAACAAAAAGATGATGATGAGAAATCATCAATCCCTGTAGAATGAAGAATATCTACTCTTACAATTTTCAAAAAACTCAAAAGGGACAATTTTCAACTGTCCCTAGGGTCTACTAGATGGAAGTTCCTGATCCATATAACAAAGATTCTAGGGATTTTTTGTGGGGAAATTCCTCTTAATTAATGATTTTCCGAAAAAGGGCCTTTAAATTTTGCATGAAACCATGCTTCCAACCTTACAGATGAGGGGTGAAAAGGCTCTTTTGTCCCTCATCCATTTTCTCAATATGGGGAAACGGGTTATGTTGCGGGCAAAGTATATACCTGGCCCACATAAAATCCGAAGATGACTGTGAACTTTTGAAATCCATCTCCCCGTACATGTGTAAAGGGGTGTATGGATTATGAATGCCCATCTGGTAGAACTACAATAAATTGAGAGAGGGGTGTCAATTGGCTGTGGACCATCCATCCAATGGACCCTACCATGTAGGCCTATTAGTATCGCGAACATCTCACTTGTTTTGAACATCCGTACAATGGTGGACCTTGTATGTTAAAATACCATGGTTCAACAATTGAAACCAAGCTATGTTGTCTCCCACTGCCCTGGCAATCTTAACATTTGGATCGAAGCTTTATGGATGGTTAAGAAGAGAACATGGTAAACATGTGGCAATCAAAAGAGGATGGACGCCAATGTGTGCCATAACGGTATCAGCGGGTGTAACGGTCCCCACCGATACTATTATGCGCAAAGGCTGTTACATCCCTGTAATGGTTTTTTTTTTTTTTTTTGGATGGTTGTGGAGATTTGGGGAATATGGTGTGGAAGATGGAGGTTTGTTTTTTTGTCTTCAAAATATAGGGCTTCAGGTCTCTCGAGAGTGGTGCTCAAAGTAGTTTCTCTTTTGGAGGGATCTCTTTTTCCTGATGTGATAATTCTAGGATCTACTTTTGGTTGGACAAGTGGAGTGGGCACAATCATCCCTGTCTCTCACCTTCATTAAACTCTTGTCCTGTCAATCAAGATGATGGTCTTGTTTCACAGTGTGCTTCCAAGTTGGGAGACCAAGTGGTTTGGGCTCCATGCTTTAGAAGGAATACATGACTAATGATGGATGCATTGACTTGATGTGGTTATTAGGTAAGTTCTGTGGCTTAGGTGCCTCTTTGTGGAGGATAGTTGGGTGTGGAACTATGATTGCTTCTTGTCGTTTCTTGGGCACATCCTTTTACTCGGCCATTTTTCTTCCTCCTCCGAGGACTGTAGATCCTATTCATCATATTTGGAAATACCAAGGACTCCCTTGAGTATTGTTTTTTCTTCCTGTGTAGTCGATAGAAAACAAGGTGCTCAGGGTTGTTTGCTTGAGGAACAATAAGATCTTAATTCCTAATGGTTGCATCCTATGTCTTTGGTAAGCTGGAATGGTGAGTCATTTTATCATGCATTGCTCCTTTGTGTTGAGGAATGCCGCACTCCACGGCAAATATCAAGGAACCACCGTTACTCAGTACTGTTCAATTACATGGTCGTACTGTTCAATTACTGGATGGCTCTCGTGCCACCGTTACTCATATTGGATCAGTTCACTTCTCTTCCAATATTCTTTTAGATAATGTCCTTTGCATCCCGACTTTTCATTTCAACTTAATCTCTGTCCGTAAATTATGCAAAACCCTCCATTGTCTCATTATTTTTTCTTCTGATTTTTGTTTCATTCAGGACCTACGCTTGATGAAGATGATTGGGATGGGAACTAAGCGGGATGGCTTATACCACTTTACCAATACTAGGAATGCTTGTTGTCAGGTGGCTACAACCACATTCACTTCCTAACTTTGGCACCGTCGTTTGGGTCATCTATCAAATAAAAATCTGTCTTTTCTTTCCAATAAATTCCCAGAAATTTGTAGTATTTGGAATCATGTTTAATTTGTCCATTGGCTAAACAGACTCGTGCACCTTTTCCATCTAGTTTCATTTCTTCTCTTAAACCTTTTGACCTATTGCATGTTGACATTTGGGGGAGCCATCGTGTCCCTTCCATTACTGGTGCACACTATTTTCTCACCATTGTTGATGATTATACCCGTTGTACCTGGGTTTACTTAATGTGCCATAAATTTGACACCCTCTCTTTCTTGCAATCCTTCATTCACCTTATTGAAAATCAATTCTCCACCACCATAAAAATCATCTAAAGTGATATTGGGCCTGAGTTTGACATGCCCTCATTCTATGCCCCCAAAGGCATCGTGCATCAAACCAGTTGCGTCAACACTCCCCAACAAAATGGAGTAGTTGAACGCACGCTCCGTCACCTTCTTAATGTTGCCCGTGCATTAATTTTTCAAGCCCATATGCCTAAACACTTTTGGGGGGATGCCATTCTTATCGCAACTTACCTCATTAATCGAACCCCCTCTCTTGTTTTAGGTGGTTTGTCTCCTTATGAAAGATTGCATAATGTCGAACCTGCATACAGTCACCTGCGAGTTTTTGGATGCTTATGCTTTGCTTCCACTCACTCGCAAAACCCATCTAAGTTCGATCCAAGAGCATCTCGATGTGCTTTTCTTGGTTATCCATATGGTCAAAATGGATACTGACTTTATAACCTTGCAACACATAAAGTCTTTGTGTCTCGAGATGTTCTCTTTCATGAAAATTTCTTCCCCTTTGCATCATCTACTCCTGAGCCCACGGAACCCGTCCTACCTTGTCCTATTCCCTCTCTTGACAACATCATAGAAATTCTATCTTTGTCACAATCTTCTTCCTCACTGTCTACCTCTCCTCCATCCCCGTCCACTCCTTTACCCTCTCCTCCTCCACCCCGACGATCCAGTCATCCTACTCAGCCACCGACATACTTGCAAGATTTTCATGTGGAACAGGTTCTGCCGTCTCGGCCCGCTCAATCATCAGACTCTGCAATGGTTCGTTCGTCAGGTAATCCTTATTCTCTCACTGATTTTTTATCTTATTCCCGCTTATCTCCTTCTCACCGTGCTTTCACCACAACCCTTTCTCTTGCCAAAGAACTACAATCATTTTTTCAGGTCATGATAGATCCCAACTGACGTACTGCCATGCGTGCTGAAATTGATGCACTCAAGTTCAACAACACCTAGCACCTTACTCTTCCTCCTGGTAAGAAACCCATTGGCTGCAAATGGGTATACAAGGTCAAATACAACCCTGATGGATCCATCGAACAGTACAAGGCTCGTCTAGTTGCTAAGGGCTACAGCCAACAAGAAGGCATTGACTGCACCGAGACATTTGCTTCGGTTGCTAAAATGACAACTGTTCGTACCATTTTGGCTCTTGCTTCCGCTCGCAACTGGCACCTCCATCAACTCGATGTCAACAATGCTTTTCTCTATGGAGACTTCGATGAAGAAGTCTATATGCAGCTTCCCCCGGGATTCGAACGAAAGGGGGAGACTAGAGTTTGCAAGCTCGTTAAGTCTCTGTATAGTCTCAAACAAGTTTCGAGGCAATGGTATGCCAAACTTTCATCCACTCATTGATGTAGGATACAAACAATCCAAGGCAGATTATTCACTCTTCGTCCGATCCCATGAGGGCAATTTCATTGCCATTTTAGTCTATGGATGACATTATAGTTGCAGGAAACAATTTGGAGCCGGTCAATGAGGTCAAGAAATACCTAGGCGATCATTTCAAACTCAAAGATCTTGGAATCCTCAAATATTTTCTGGGGATCGAAGTGGCTCGTTCAGCCAAAGGAATCTTTCTATCTAAAAGGAAATACGCACTCTAGATATTAGAAGATACAGGCTTCCTTGGAGCTAAGCCTAGAAACTTTCCCATGGATCAAAATCTTGCACTCAACGAGAGTGAGGACGAACTCATCTCAGATCCTTCATCATATAGGCGACTTGTTGGAAGACTAATTTATCTAGCCATCACAAGACCAGACTTAGCCTATTCAGTGCATGTACTAAGTTAGTTTATGGACAAGCCACGAATACCACACTTGGATGCAGCACACAGGGTTTTACAGTACCTTAAGAAAACTCCAGGTCAAGGAATTTTCCTATCTGCTTCTAGTGAAATTTAGCTCCATGCATATTGTGATGCAGATTGGGCATGCTGCAGGGACACCAGACGATCGGTCACCGGGTATTGCATCCTACTCGGAAAATCACCCATTTCCTGGAAGACCAAGAAACAAATGACAGTTTCATGCTCCTTAGCCGAAGCAGAATATAGGTCTATGGCTTCTACATGTTATGAGGTTACTTGGCTAAAATCTTTACTCTCAGACCTTGAAGTAGTACATTCTCAACCAGTCAGACTATACTGTGACAACAAGGCTGCTATACATATAACTTCAAATCCAGTGTTCCATGAACAAACTAAGCATATCGAGATAGACTGTCATGTAGTTTGAGAAAAACTCCAGAGTGGCATCATTCAAAAAATCTACATGCATACAAGCCAGCAACTTGCTGATCTTTTTACCAAAGCTCTTGGATTCGCACAGTTTAATCACTTACTCAGCAAGTTGGGTGTCATAAATATCCACGCCAACTTGAGGGGGAGTGTTGAGGAATGCCGCACTCCACGACAAATATCAAGGAACCAACACACGACAAAAATCACGTGAGGTTTCCTAAGGAAAGAAAGTCAGCAGGTCGCTTCAATATGGATTGGAGCGTACAGATTAACTCTCCTTTAATTACATGTTCCCCAATTCTTTGTATAAATAGGGGGTTGTACAGAGATTGTAAAAATATCAATAGCAATTCATTCTTTGCTCTTTATTTCCTCTCCGATTTCTTTTTGCTCTAATTTTATCACTTTGCGTTGGAGATTGGGTGGAAATTCTTTAGGCTGTTTGGTTCAGTGGGTTATGCTGTGTGCTTGTGTTCCATTGGGGACTTCTTCCATGCTTGGCATGGTAGCGGGAAAGAATGCAAAAGGAGGGCCTCCATGATGTCTAGCCCTCACCGAAGGGTCTCTTTGTAATTAATGGGATGGAAGGATGGTAATGGGCTGCGTAGCCCGCCCGACCTGGCTTTGGGCCAGGCTTCGGCCTCGCATGCATGGCCTGATCAATTTTCAGGTTAGGCCTGGGCTCAAGTCATTTTTAGCTCGACTAGACCCAAACTTTATATATATACGTTTCATGGCAACCCATTTATCTTGAATGTGGACTGTTTGCTTCATTACTTTGAAATGTTTAATTTTTGTGCATGTGTGGCCCACTTAATCAATGGATAGATTAAGAAAATTCAATTGGCGGGCTGGTCAAGTCAGCTCGAGCTCAGGTCTACAATTCTAGGCCCATGTTGGGCTTGGGCCTTGGGTCTAAAGAGTCACCCTTCTTGCAATTGCTTTCTTTGCTTCTTTTAATAAATTTACTAGGAGGGATCCGTGCGATCACTCGCACTCTGTGGAACATGCATCACATGCCTTGCACCTACCAATGTTGTCATATACGATCGCATATGCCATTTTGGGAGGATATGACCGCATATGCCATAATGGCATATGCTCTTTTTGAACCGTTGTGCTTTATGCGGTCGCACAAAGAAGTAAGCAACCACATAAGCCGTGATTATGTGATTATGCGATGGCATACTCAGTATACAATGGTATAATGTCCTAATGATCAGATTTCTTACCATTGGGAGTTGATTCATCCCCCCCCCCCCCCCCCCCCCCCCCCCCCAATTTCCTCACTCTATCGCGGTGTTATTCTATTACTTTTTCTCCCTCACTCTAATGCAAATATACAATCTCTTTAACTCTCACTCTCGTTTCTAATACTCATTCTCTCAATCCCTCTTAACTCTCTCTCTCTCTCTCTCTCTCTCTCTCTCTCTCTCTCTCTCTCTCTCTCTAATACTCTCATTTTCTCTTAAATCTCTTAATCTCTTACTCAAGTTGTTCAATCAGTGGCCGTAACGGCCATTGCCGTTACCGTTATGATACGGGTTGTAACGGCCATTAGGGGGGCTGTAATGGGCGTTACGGCATATATATATATATATATATATATATATATATATATATATATATATATATATATATTTGACAAAACCTATTTCAGAACTGTTACAGGCAGTTTTTCTTGTAATGGCCGTTTTGGCCCCGTAACACGTAACGGTTATGGCTGTTACCATTATGTAACAGCCGTAACATAACCGTTTTTGTATACCTTGCTCTTACTCTTATCTCTCATTCTATTAAAGATTACAAGTTTACAAGGCTAACCAGGAGGCTCTCACTCTTTCACATTTTTGAGTATATGTATTGATTTGAGTACTTGTTAGTTGACTTGCTATAGTCTAATAGTCTAATGGATGTAATAAATATAACAAAATTTTAATGACATTAATTAAAAATAAAAATAAAAAAACAATTCCCTACTCTTGTAGTATTTTTATATATTTTTTCAGAATGTTTTCATTTTTTTCTTTATTTTTCTTTATTTTTCAAAAAAATAAAAAAATAAAAAGAAGTTCAGGGGGTTGTGCGACCCCACACGCGATTATGTGGTCTCATATGCGCACAATTTCCCTCAGTCGCATGGGATTGCTTATGTCATTTGACAACTTTTTTATTTTGAAGAATGACCATTTGACAACATTGAGTGCAACATGTTCAACACCCATGTCCTGTGGGGCCCACGGTTAACTGTGTGTGCAATCTAATCCATCTGACAGAGGCACATTATATTCACCGTACATAGAAAAAAAAACTGCAGCCCAACTTAGGTGGGCTCAAACCAATGCTCAGCGTCCTCTTCCTATTGTTCCATTTGTTATGGCCCACTTGAGTTGTTGATTTGTCATATTTTTTACCCTATTGCGTAATAGAAAAGGGCTTACCTGATGGACGGAGTGGATTACACAAAAAATATGGTGGGCCTCACATATCTCAAGTGTTAGTAGTGTTGTGCATGAAATGTTCACCCAGCAGTTACATGCAGGTACAACTCTGCATGCCTCATCAGCAAAAGTGAAAAAAAAAAAAAACTAAAAAAATAAGAAAAATACAAAGAAGAGGAGAGGGCTGCCACATAGGCAGGTCCATGTTGGAACAGATTTTCATTTTGGTATATTTATAGATGGTTGCCCCTCCACAAAAAAAGGGGGTCTTGTGCAGCATACAAAAGGGAAAGAAAAACAAAAGATGAACCATTAGGGTCCTTTAGGGTCTATTATGGGTCAAAGAAGGCTAATTGCATCATGATTCTTAGTCATCAAGTCTTTTTGATTGCTTATCTAGTGGGTTGGGTTTTAATCAAACATAAAGAGATGTTAGTTGTCGGAGGAAATAAATATGATTAGAGGGAGGGAGGATTGTGACTATAAAGAGGTATGTATGGGTGGTTCTTGTATAGTTTTTTGAATCTTTTTGCTGGGAGTGATTCTTTTGCACCCCAAGAAGTGATTTCGCAAGATCCTTTGGGCATGAGATGTAGAACAGAATGGCATGACACTGTATATTTTGTGCGGTGAATTCTAGTTGGTGATCTTAGTTGTTTTGATTATTTAAATTGTACAAGGTTTTTTTTTTTTTTTTTTGAAGATTGAAAATTTTATAAAGGAATCGAAGCAGGCCCTAAAAACAAAACAAAGCAAGACAACCTAACCAGAAACAAAACAAAACAGAAAAACCCCTATATTTCTCCAGCCTCTCTCCTTCCACCGTTGCCGGTGGCGAAGTAGGCGCTCGCCGTCTCCTCTCTCAGGGGAAAGGCTGAGATTAACTTCTAATGGAGGACGGATCTAGAATAGCTGAAGGATCCAGAGCAACTAAGGAATGCAGAATCGCCGATTTCGAAGAGAAAGACGGGGAGGAACAAGCGTTGAGCGAATGGAAATAGATTTCACGGAGAAAGGGTAAGGAGCAAATAGCTAGCAAACTGGTGAGGAAGATAGCTTCCTACCCTACTCTCTTCGTTAGAGGGTACCCAGATGGATGGCTCCTTATCAATATTTTGAGGATTTTTTGATGCGTGGGAGCGGTAATGGACGTTATCATGCCAAGGGACCGGAAAAATGGACATTACAGAGGGTTTGCGTTGGTGAGAATGAGCTCGGAAGAAGAACTGGCCAGAGCAGTCCAGATGTTACATGGTGAGAGATTTGGCGGAGTCTCCATGTTGGTTCAGAGGCCGAGGTTCGGCTCGGAACGCTATTCATCCAAAGGAAAATCCCTTAACTCAAAAAAAAAGAAGGATACCAAGACTATCCAGTCCCAAAGTCACCAATTTGAAGGATACTAATTCAAAGATGCACTCCTAAATTCTAAAGAACCTTCGAAGATAAAACAAGGATATATCTCCTCTTATTGTTGTCATATAGATAAAAAGAAGAAGGGATGGACTGCGTTGTCCGCATTAATCAAGAAACTTTCAATCGCACTAGAAACAAGCTATCGGACTCGGTGGTGGCGATCACTAAAGACGGGGTCTCCATTTCACAAGTCAAGAAATGGATCGACAAATGCCGTGGTTTTCAACCTGGGAACTACAATATCAAACCCATTGGTTATAATGAGTTATGGATTAAGGTATGCCCTGGTCTTAATCCGGACATGCTAATCATGGCGGGAGCTTTACACACTGAAGGCCCGGTTGCTAAAGTTCTGAGGTGGGATGAATTTTCCATCTTCATGACGGAAGATGTTTGGATTCTCATATGGGGAATCCCTCTGGAATTTTGGTTCGATGAATTCTTCATCTCGACAGTAACCATTCTAGGGTCCTTTATAGAATTGGATCCTAAGACCAAGCTTGGAGAGGAATTATTAGTCATCAGAGTTCGGGTTAAAAGGAAAAAGGGAGACCCACTGCCGTCTAACATACAAGTCCATGTAGATAACAAGCAAATTCATCTCTCGGTGCAAAGAGAGGACAGCGATGGCAAACCCCCCATGTGGGGCGACTTCTGGCGTACCAGGGAACCTTCTTCATCCTCGTCGGTTTCAGACGCAGAGGTGACGGTACACGAAGTTGCACGAAATCTATGCTCCCAGGGACTACGAAACTCCTCTCCCTACAATCCAGCTACTTCCCTTGGCGAGTGTGCGACTAAGCAGTCCAATAAGAGGACATGCGACCCTTCCGCAAAAGTTCTGATATCTCGCCCCGATATCGCCGCTCCTTGAGACGTGGAAATGCCAACCTGTAGGGTGGAGATTGAGCCACGACAGCATCCTATGGCTCTACTTTCAAAAGAGTTAGAACCTATACGCAAGGTCCTATTGCCAGACAAGCGCGATCGTGTCGATCATCGACATGTATGCCTGAACACTCTTTCAAAATCCAACTTCGGGTCTGGACCCGATTCAAAACACTCGCAAGTCTCGGGTTCGGAGCCGGTTCCAATGAAAACCCGCGATCTCAACCTAAATAGCTCATCAGCACCCAAATCATCTCTCGAGCAGTCTAGTCCTGATTGCAAATGCTTTCAACAAACCTTCTGAGCTCCCCTCTTCAGCTAGCGAACTCCATATCTCTGACCCTCCAAAGATTTTATGGCAACTTTCGTCGCCGATTCAAATCAAGCATCAAGGTGCCCCGATTGCACTCTCGTTTGAAGATTCAAACAACATCTTTCAATCGATCTACATATGCGACAGAGACTACGTGGGAGAGGATCCAAAGAACCTCTCCCTTTCTTCCGACTCGCAGTCTTCTCCCGCCTCTCCCTCTATCTCCTCTCCCCCCCCCCGATTGGTTAGACCTCGGACCAATTGCTCTCTTTCAAGAAGGATTCGAAGTGGACATCATAGAAGCTAAACCTTTACAGATGCGCACTGATTCCTCTTCAATCCAGGAGGAAGCTCTCGAAAAGAACTCAGTAGAAGAAAAAATTAGGGCTAACTTGATTCACACTATCCAACGAAAGAAATGGATCAGAGATGTCGTCGGCCACGTTGGTAGATCCTTAGGTCTATCATTCGGGGACCGACCAGAGGACTACATAGCGCTATTCCAATATATTGAGAACAGAGGAAGACCCCTTCCAGCGTCCAGAACTCCGACGAAGCCTCTCTCCAAATCAGTCAGCAACAGAGAGCTACAACGTCTCGCGTCTAGTTCCGGCCTATTAACAGACTCTACCATTAACCTTAGGAAGGCAGGGAATTCGGGGATAATTCAGTGCCCCAATGAGAATCATTTCATGGAATGTTAGAGGGGTGGGCTTAAAGCAGTAAAGAAGACTTATCAAAGAATCTGTGGGGAGAAGAAATCCTGATGTCCTCTGTCTTCAGGAAACAAAGGTTCCTCAGTTCAAAGATGATCTGCTGGCCACCCTGTGGAAGGCTAAAGATGCCAAATGGGTGTCTCTTGATGCTAAGGGCAATGCGGGAGGTATTCCGATTGCATAGAAATCGTCCGTGTGGGATCTTCAGAACTCCTGGGTTGGAGTATTCTTGGTTTCAGCGATTCTGCAAGATAAATCGACCAATTTTCAATGTCTCATATCCGCTGTGTATGGCCCCTCCCTCGATTCCAGGAGATCAAAGTTTTGGGACGAGCTGACTACTTCAAGACAATCCTTCTCTGGCCCTTGCTGCGTTGTTGGGGATTTCAATATTACCAGATTTGCAGAAGAACATTCTCGGAGCAGAAAGCCCTCCCCAACAATGAGAGCTTTCTCCGATTGGATTGAAAAGTAGGAGTTAGTTGTTCTTCCATTACTTGGAGCCAAATTCACATGGGGACCAATGGGAGAGTGAACCCGATCCTCTCCAGACTTGACAAATTCCTTGATGGGGACATTATACGCACACGCACGCCCCCCTATGCACGTACGCAAGGAGGAGGGCCCCACCATCAATCTGGATTGATGACGACGTCTAGGGAGGGCTTCCTAGTTAGAAGGTTGTGTTTTGGTTCGTTGGAGTGGATACGATAATCATGTAAAGCCTACCATAGGTTCTCATGATCGTGGCCCACTATTCTAATTAGTTTAGTACTTTGGGTTTTGCTTATTATTGTTATTAGGAATATCATGAACGGTTTAGATTGTTTTGATTAGTTGTTATTTTTTATTACTTCGTATCCAAGTAATAAGTTGCGCACATGGTGCGAGTTTTGGGGTATAGGGTTTTATTATAAATAGGCACCCCTTATAGCCTTTTTATTCATTGAAGATTAATAAAATTTCTGCTTTTTTTTGCTCCTCTAAATTCCTGAGTTGTAGAGATTCAATTGAGTGTGAAACCTTCCCTTCCTTGAAGGGCAGACTACTGTGGTGCGAAGCCATACCTATACCTATTCGCCCCCACCTTTTACCATCCATATTTCTCTTCTCTTACAATCATCTACGCTTTAAATTCATCCTCTATTACAACCGTTTTTCTCTTTACAGCAGATTTCCAGAATTTGGCCCTACGGGAGGGCTGAAACTTCGGCAGAGCACCACTCACAGACCGTGCATCGAATCAGGCTGAAATTTGGAGGTTTTGTGGCCCACCCCTGGCCGATCAGGGCCAAGCTGGCCATTTTCTGATTTTGGGGCCCCACACACGTGTAAGATACCTCCAGCGCACGTGCGGCTGGGCCTTCGCTACTGTCCACACGTGTGATACTTCTCTGATTCGTCTCTCTCTTCTCTTTCATCCCAAATCCCTAACCCTAACCCTAAATTACTCAAATCCCCAATTTTATGCCCTTTCTTCAACCTTAGGGTTCCCGGAATTGAAATCCGTGAACCCCTTAGATTGAGGAATTATTTCTGTGCATGTGTGGATGAATTTACCCACCTTTGATTATTGTTTGGTCTATAATTTTGATTGATCTAACCCTAGCTTGTATAGGCCTGGGCCTGCATAGATTCCCCTTGATTGAATGCTTGAACTTTTGTATGGGATATGGAATTTTGTGTAATAGTTTCTGAACTAACATGATCTAAAGCTTGAATATCTTGCACATCATATTTGAATTTCATGTCCTACATCATTCCTGGTCTCCCCTGAATGGTTGGAAGCATTCCCCTCTGTGTCTCAGCTAGCTCTCCCGAGAATAACCTCTGATCATTGTCCAGTTATGCTATCGGATGATGACAACGATTGGGGTCCAAAACCTTCTAGCTTCGACTCCTCCTGGCTATTAATCAAAGGTTTTAGCTAACTGATCTTTGAATGGTGGTCGGGTTTTCAGGTGGACAGGCCATAGGCTTCTGGCCAAACTCAGGCTTCTCAAAAACATTCTCAAACAGTGGAAAAATTCAGTGTTTCGCAAAAGGGAAAATGAAATGGATTCTGAAAAGATCGACGTAGATTCAGAAAATATGCCTATGTCCTCCAAATTGTTGGGCCGAAGAATTCAACTTATCCAATCCATTTCTGCCAGAGCATTGGAAAATGAAATCTCTTGGAAACAAATCTAGAGCCAAGTGGATCAGGGAGGGAGACAAAAACACGAGGTACTTTCATAGTATTGCTAGTATGCATGCCAGAACCAATAAAATCAACAGTATCATAGTAAATGAGGAGTGCATTGAAGATAAAGATCATATAGGAGCCTAGGCGATTTAATACTTTAGATCTCTCCTCTCATCTGAAGAATGGGACAAACCGAGGTTAGATAATCTCCAAGTGGACAGAATCGATGAAGCAGATGTCTCGTCCCTTGAATCCCACTTCTTTGAGGAAGTGAAGACGGCCATAGATTCGCTTGGAGGAGATAAATCCCTTGGTCCCGACGGTTTTCCCATCTCTTTCTTCCAAAGTTTTTGGGATGTTATCAAATCCGACGTCATGGCTTTTGTTCATGAATTCCACAAAAGAGGCAGACTCTCTCTCGGTCTCGGCGCCTCCTTCATTGCCCTCATCCCAAAAGTGGCGGGTGTAGCTTCTTTCAGAGACTTCAGACCTATTAGTTTAATAGGGGGCCCATACAAAATCTTAGCCAAAGTTCTAACCTCTCGTTTGAAGAAAGTCATCGGAAATATAATTTCAGCAAATCAAAGTGCGTTTATTCCGGGGAGACAGATTGTGGGCCGTGCACTCATTGCAAATGAATGTCTCCACTCTAGCCACAGATTGGGCCTGAAAAGTATTTTTTGCAATCTCGACATCGAAAAAGCCTACGACCATGTCGATTGGAACTTTCTCCAATATATGCTAGAGCGGATGGGTTACGGTTCCAAGTGGAGAGGATGGAAGAAAGAATGCATTGGCTCAACCCACTTCTCTATTCTTTTCAACGGAACTCCAAAAGGCTTCTTCAAAAGCTCAAGAGGTCTGCATCAGGGTGATCCCTTATCCCCATTCCTTTTTCTCATTGTGGGGGAGGCCTTATCTAGAATGTTGCACAAAGGCCAACAAGAGGGTATTCTTCGTGGTATCACTATGCATGGTATGCCCAATCCGATCTCTTATATTTAGTTTGCTGACGACATATTGATTTTCTCGGAAGTGTCTCCGGACAAGATTGAAAATCTTTGTACAACAATTCGGTGTTTTGAAGCCATGTCTGGGCTAAGAGTTAACTTGGCCAAATTGAAAATGTTTGGGGTCAATTTGGAAGAAGAAGAGCTATCCAGCTATGCGTCGTCCTTTGATTGTTCTTCGGCTACCTTCTCGACCACTTTCGTGGGTCTCCCTTTATGCTTAGGTCCGCCTCCAAAGTTTCTATGGAACAAGATCTCTAACAGGTTCGAGAAATATCTTGCCAGGTGGAAGTGTCGCTACCTTTCCGTAGGAGGTCGCCTTACTCTTATCAAGGCGGCGCTTTCCAACTTACCTCTATATTTTGTCTTTATATAGATGTCCAATTTTTGTCTTGGCATCTATTGATAAATTAAGACGCAACTTCCTTTGGTATGGTAAGGAGGACAAGAAGAAATTCCATCTCCTCGATTGGAACGAGGTTTGCAACCATTTCCAAGAAGGTGGCGCAGGGTTCAAAAACCTTAGGACCATGAATCAGGCCCTCCTTGGCAAGTGGATATGGAGGTTAGGGACTGAAAGAGGTTCTCTTTGGAACATCATCATCAAAAGCAAATACGGTTCTTCTGAAGGTGGGTGGTGGACAAGGGACTCTTATTATAGGGCATCTTATCTTTGGCGGGGCATCCTTCGTATGAAAAAGAAAGTTCTCGCAGGAATCGGCTACGGGTTAGGAAAGGGCAATGATATTCGGTTTTAGGAAGATCTATGGGTGGGCGACGAACCTTTAAAAAATCGTTTTCCTAACATCTTCCTTCTAGCTCCTAACAAGGCAATTTCCATCGTTGAATGTTACTCTGTGTCGACCGGCAAGGTAGAATGGAATGTTAAATGCAGAAGGAATCTCCAAGATTGGGAGATTAATGAGTACGTGGACCTTATTCTCTACATCTATAAAGCAATGCCTAAACAACAAATCGATGACAATCTAATATGGAGATTGGATAAGTCCAACAAATTTTCAGTTAGATCGTTCTACTCTCAACTCCACAGCAATTCTGTAGACATAAACGGTCTTGCGACCTCTTACATCTGGAAATATTCGGCCCCTCAAAAGATAGTTTGCTTCGGCTGGTTGGTAGGAAAGAAAGATCCTTACGGTGGATTATCTGGGTAAAAAAAAAAAAAGAAAGAGGAATGCAAATAATCAATATCTGCTTATGCTGTATGAAGAACGAAGAATCGGTTGATCATTTACTCATCCATTGCCCTTTTATCGATAAAATATGGTCAGATTTTTGCTCGCACTTCAGCATCAGTTGGTGTTTTCTTGGTTCCGTGGATTTCCTCCTTGCTTGGCATGGGGTTAGATTAGGAAAGAAAAGAAAGCGATTATGGAGAATGGCTATTCTTGCCATCTAGTGGTCTGTTTGGGAAGAAAGAAATGGGAGATGCTTTAGGAACACCTCAAACTCAGCGGAGACAGTTTCTTCTAAGGCTAAGAGTCTTCTCATAGAATGGGCTGTTAACGTATCTTTTTTGAAGGACTTCGACCTTCGCTTTTTAAGAGCATAGCCGAGTTTTTGTTCTTGTTTTAACTGTTTCCTTTAATAAATCTATCGTTATATCTTTTATTTATTTATTTATTTATTTAAAGCTATACAACTTGAGACTGAACCCTAAAAAAGGGCAACTCGAGCTGACAAAGCAATGCAGGGGCATTTTCACACCGGGCTCGAGTGAGGTGTCCTGTGGGATGCAAGGGCACACTCGGAGTGAGCGGCCTATGTGAGGCGGGTGACTCGTGTGAAGTGGAACTCATGTGAAGAGGGGCCCACGAGGTGGGTTCGGCCGAGGTCCTAACCCATGGGATATGGGGCCTGGGCTATGAGATAAAAGGATTTATTCGCTATGCTCTATCAGTTTGAGCTTTTGGAGCAAGTGATTAATTGTCCTGCATCAAAGTGGTATTAAAGTGGGAGGTCTTGTGTTCGAGACTCCTCACCAGGGGTGATTAATGCATGGACATTTTCACACTAGGCTCGAGTAGGGTGGCTTGTGGGATGCAGGGGCACACTCAGGGTGGGTGGCCCGTGTGAGGCGGGCCCCACCTATGTGAGGTGGGTGGCTTGTGTGAAGCGAAACCCATGTGAAGTGGGGCCCACGAGGGGGGTTTGATCTAGGTCCTAACCCATGGGATGTGGGGCCTGGGCTATATGAGATAAAGGGATTAATTCGCCATTTTCTATCAGTTCAAGTTTTTGGAGCAAGTGGTTAATTGTCCTGCATCACAAAGAGCTAGCTGGAAACACAAAAAAAAAAAAAACACAAACGCAATAGTCCAACTGATGAGAAATCAACAACCGGTTGGCTTAGGAAATCACACTCATCTAGACTTTGATGTTCTAAAGGGAAAGGCCATGTTACAAAAGCAATGACTGTTCCTCTCTTGCCAAATCTCCCAGAGAGTCACCAACATTGGAAGCCGTAAGCTTTGGAGAGGCTTCTATCAGTGCTGAAGAAGTGCTAGGCATAGAGCAAAGCTGACACCGAGGCCGGCATTACCCAGAAAACTTTGAACTTGGAGAGAACGGTGAGTGAAGGGCAGTGGAGCTAAAGATGACTGATGGTTTCCTCCTCCATGCAGAGGATACAGATGTTGGGGAGGATGAGACCCCTGCGCTGGAGGTTGTCAACCTTTGTACAAGTCATTCTGATTACATTTTGAAGGAGATTGTGGGCTAGTTGTGGTTATCCAACAATCTTGCCTACATCAACACTGCATGGTAGATACAATACTTAGATTGTTCAAATAATTGCAGGGTCCAACTCAAGAGCTTTGCTAAGTGCACATGCATGTGCAATAAAGCTCATGTTTTCTCAAAAATAAAACCTGCTCTAATCAGCGTGTGGAACCAATATCAGAAACCGGTGGATGGATCAGAAAACTTCAGCCAAGTTTTTCAGAGCCATACATTTGTTTTGCCAACTGTGTCCCACTTGACCAGTGGATCAACATGATTCTTGGGTTTGGGCATCAGTATAATGGAGCCTTTCCGATGGATGGATTGGATCTCGGACCTACAGTGGATGGCATATATGTGGTTTGTGCATGAGCTACGTGTGGTCTTGGCAAAGCTCTCCAACTAAAATACTTGAATTATAGTGGCAGGAAATATGAAGCCAAGTAGCAACGGATTCAGTTGTGGGAGCGGATAAGTGTAATTGTCTGTGTTAAAATGATGGCAAGTAACCTTTAAAAAAAGAAAAAATGTTGGCAAGTATCAACAGCTAGGAAGTGGGAGCTGGGGCACAATTTTTAAGAACAGTTCCAAGCAGAGTGGCACCAATAAGGTTTGTGCAACCAAGACTTGGACAAGACACCCTTGTTCCCCAAGACTTGAAACTCCAGATCCACTTGGCTTTTGAATTCCAGTCATACAAGTCATTTAGAATTTAGAGTGATTTATACAAACTGAGCGATGTACCATGACTGTACTTATGGATTGCATCCAGTCCGTCCTGTCTTATCTCAAGAACTTGGATTTTAGAGGATCCTGTAGATGACCTTTGCCATGCTAGATACCTTACTCTGGTAATGCAGCACACTCTCTGAGATGAGTTTTGATGCATTTCCCCCCTTTTGCTGTTATCTAGCCAATGCAAAGTTGCACTGAGGCATTGTGGAAGCATGAAATCCATGTCATATGGAGTTACAAGCCCATAGAGATGAGCCTTCAGACTTTTGGACTCAGCTTGGATTGACCTCAGTGAGTCATGAGCCAAATGGAGAAGTTTCACGACCTTTCTCTCAATAGGAACTATATGTAATCTCTAAAAATGTTGTTTTGTCCCGTGGAATGTAACTTTTGTGCTTTTCATGCTTAAACTTTTTACTTGTACCCTTGGAGATGACGGAGATAGAGTTGGAGGCGCCAATGTCCAAGATATGGTTGTTTAGTGCCCTCGTAAGGTGGTGGCTTTGTTGTGGAAGACAAGGTGTTCCCATTGACCACATGAGAAACATGTTATATTCATTGGGGATGGGTGTATCATGCATTGCATGTTTGCATGGGATATTTTGAGGGGTTATTTCAACTCATTGATTTTTATCAACCTATATAATAGACTATTAGATAGCACTTGATTGTAATCAACCTATATTGCATTGCGCCTATGGGAGTTTTGTGCTCCCATTGCTGATCCCAGCCTAGATGGAGGGTTGCATTAGGTTGGCAGCCGACGTCAAACTTTTGCCATTACTTCCAACATGAATCCGAACAATTTTCCCTCGATAGAGTGGAATGGCAGAAAAAGGATTCATGTAGCTGACCCCAATTAGTTGGGATAAGGCTTTGATGATGATGATAATTTGGAGGGGCTATTTTGATCTGTTGGAGATTATGCAGGTGATGTCAGGTTGGATTTTGGTGATGTTTGTAGTCTGGGAGGGAGTATGTGGAAGTAATCCGTAAAGCTCATTATGGTGTTTGTCTTTGGCTGGGCTGTGGTTGATTTTTAAGAACTCAGCAAACAAGTTTTTTAACTACAAGTCGGAGATGTGGAATGCAGTCTTTTGGAGGGCAAAAGGATTCTGAGTGGGTTAAATGTTTGAAATGCTTCTCATGGCTGATGGTATGAGGAAGTTATTGAGTTAGGGGTTAGACTAGTGCCTTTCTGGGCAGGGTGATTTCTTATCATCCATCTTTTTGTTGTTCGTTTTGTTAATTTCATTCCTTGTTCTTTTATTAAAGAAGTTGCCATTAAAAAAAATGCAGCTTCACTTGATCAGTACATAGATGCTTATTCACTAGATCAATGCATAGATGCATATACATCATATACATCATAGTGACCAAAAATAAAATTATTTATTGTAAATTAGTCTAAATTAGTAAATAAATTTAAAATTTAAATATATGTTTGTATAGCAAATTCATCAAGGTTTGTATAAATATACCATACTACATATTGCCACATATACCTTCACCCACACCTTGATAAGAATGCATGCACGGACATCGACACCTAGAGAAATTCTCCTAAGAACCGGTTCTCATGAGAACCGGTGAAAATCCTTTGAGAACTCATCCCACGTGATGTGCATATGCAATCCAGGCCATACAGACCCTTCATTGTTTTGCATATGCACATTGTTTTGCAATTCAGATGGGCCTTGGTGAAAATCAAGGGTGGGCATCCTTCCCACTTAGCTGTGGCCCACCTGATTTTTGGATCGGGCTGACTTCTGCACGAAGTTTCATGAGGTGACTCATCTAATCGACAGATTGGATTTTGTGCACACATCACGTGGGATGAGTTCTCGAAGGGTTCTCATGAGAAACAGTTCCTAGGCGCAAATTTCTACTGAGAAATATTGTGTCCTTTTTCATTGCTTTTGTATGATTTTCACATTGAATTCGCATTGAATTCATTGTGTGGTGAGAATCCACTGGGAAATACCACAACCTTCTCCATTTCTTTCCTATGATTTTGACATTGTAGCAATTCTTGTCATCATCATCATTTAGGGATGTGATAGTACATGCATCACATGGCACTTAAAGGTCTACTTGGTGGTTAAAATGCACCATTTCTGCTAATTATTCCTGTTCCTTCGTTTCTCTCGCATTGAATTTGTATTGTGGTGAGAATCCACTGTGAAATGCCACAACCTTCCGCATTTCTTTCCTATGAATTTGACATTGTAGCAATTCTTGTCATTGTCATCCTTTAGGGATGTAATAGTAGATCTACACATAGCACTTAAAGGTCTACTTGGCCATTAAAAATGCAACATTTCTACTAATTATTCCTGTTTTTTTGTTTCTCAGGGTAAACCTACTAGGTTGGGGTTGTCTTTTGACGGATTGAGAAATGCCATGCAATCGTCTAGCCACCTTGGAGCTTTCCAGAGGATATTTCAAAGGCTTCAATATATTGTCCGATACAGCCGAGTTCCCTTGCGGTTAGCATTGGTGATATTTGCTTCACTAATACTTTTAGGTGAGCTTACTCCTCTTCACTTCTTCCAGTTTGGGCCTGCAATGATGTGGCATGCTTGGATTCTGGTTTCTGAGTTTGATGGGTGCAAGCGACATGATGGGATGCCATCAAAGTGATTTGTCCTATGACTGATGGAAATCTCTGTCTAAGGGGACCTGCGTCTGCACAAAAACCACTTGTATAAATGTGGAAAAGATCCCATGCTAGACATGTATATCTAAGTTAGACACTGGGCATTTATACATTCTACATACACATGGGATACGTGTATGAGATCCTGACCATTCATCTGTTGGGGCCTGCTGTGGATGTGTCATGCCCCAAGAATTGTTTCAGTTGCTCCTCAGTTGTCACTCTGGGACTTCTTACATAGTTGCAGGTGTGCCACTGTAGGGCCCCAGCAGAATTACATGGATCTCTTACATGTGTGCCATTTTGAGGAGATAACAGTGCTTAAAAACATAGATACAAGTGATAGCACTGTATCTTTTGCCCCAAAAAGATAAATATATGTATGTTTGGAGGAACTTTGCTAAGAGCACGCATGTGCAATGAAACTCATGTAGACGCCAAACATGTGCTAGCATCACACATTGGTGCGAGATCCAATCCATCCATCAGGAGGTTGGTTTGACCTTCTACATGTTTTACTAAAAATCAATCTGGTCCACTGAGCATGTGGGCCCCAATATCAGAAATAGTTGGATGGGTTAGAAAACTTCAACCATTTTATTTTCAGGCCATACATTTGTTTTGCAAACTGTGACCCACCTGAATAATGGGTCAACCTGATTCTTTTGCTAGGACATCAATATTGTGGTTCCTTTCTGATGGATGGATTGGATCTTAGACCTATTGTACCATGCAGGCACATGTGTAGTGTGTACATGATCTTTATTGCACTTGAGTATGCGCTTCTCAAAGCTTTATTTGGAGATCCGGTGCAGCTAGCACAATGATATTTTCATCGTCCCAGGTCCTATACGTGTGGCATATGTTCATTCATTTGAGACAAGTATGTTTTCATGGACCAGAGATCACTGTCATCAGACAATCCTAACGATTTAAAAAATGGAGTACAAAAATCACTATCTGGTTGGTGATTTTTAATGATAACTTTTACAGGGTTAGGATTGTACAAACATTGTGAGTTTGGTGTGTTCCATTTTTGGAGCCTTTTGATAAATGGACGGTTCAGAGCATTGTAAGCATATGCCATGTGTATTATATAAACTTGGGAGGACATCCTCCCAGCCCCAGGTGGACTGGATCTCCTCCCGACATGTAGAGGTATTTAAAATGCATATATAATGTATCTAAGCATACAGGGAGTTATTCAAACTATATCTAATGTAGGGCATGCTATAGTGGTACTGGGTTGGTGTTGGATCTACATGATGTATGAAGGCCATCCAACCCATCCATCAGGTGCGTCACCTCGTATAATCCTCAGGTGCCAAAAATCATCCTGATCCAACACTCAAGTGGGCCCCAACAGAGGGAACAATGTGAAGAGGGGATGCCCACCCTTCATTTCCACAGGGGCACAGCTGAAATTTCAAACATCATGATTTTTGGCCTGACCCTTCATTCAGACAAGATGAAGGGTCTGAATTGCGTAGATTTCATATATACAACACCTTGGGCCCTCCGAGCTAATAAGGGTGGACGTTCCCTCCCAACTTGTTCCCTGTCATGTGGCCTGCCTAATTCACAGATCAACCTGATTTTGGGTCCCTGGAGGTAACATGTCAGCAATGATGAATTGGTTGAATTTTACATATGCATTATATGGGCCGGTACCACTGGAGCGCCTCCCCTTAATATGTAACTTCAAGTGTTGTGGTGATTTGAGGGAGGAGTGATTGAAGAGGCTATTCACGGCAGGGTCCTTACTCTTGCTTGGGTGGTAGACTCTCATGAGTTTCAACAACCGGGTCAAGGGTTCGAGTACCCATAGGTGGTGAAATTCCACTATGGCGTGAGTGTGTGGGGGTGTGTGTGCATTTAAAAAAAAAAAAAGGTATTCACGGCAGATATGGCTCTGTAGCATGTGTGAGATACTTCAGCCCATTTGTCAGGTGAGGGCTCCCTTGAACATGCCCTGACCCAAAAATCAGAGAGGTCTGCTTATCAGGTGGACCATGTCTGTATGAGAAAAATGGATGGCTAGAATAAAGACAACCTATGGTCTATACTCACATATACAGTGCCCACTTGACCAGTTCACGTGTGCCGTGAATCGTCACTTCAATCTCTCCTCATGGGAATCACTGCGGTATTCCTTTATTGCTTGTATATATCCGGGAATCAAACTTACTTCATGGCCTGCCACTGAGTCTCACAACGTTTGTCCTCTCTATGCAGGCCTCTTATTTTTTCGCGCCGCTTGAAAAATGATGCATTTTTCCTGCAAATTTGTGGGTTTTGGCCAGTCGAGTTGCTATCTTACGAATTTTGTGCGAGATGAAGCCATTGTCCCAAGCATAAGATCTCTGTCTCCAACAGTAGTCCTATCTGATTAAAAGGAAAATGGAAAAGGGGAAGGGGAAAAATAACAGAAAGGATGGCAACTGAAAATGGGCTATTTGATGGTTTGTAGCTGTGTGGGGATTTGCTTCTGGGCATATGCACGTTGTTGACCTGGTGTTGGAGGTGGGTCCCGCTGTAAGTATTCTTCAACAGATTCTAAAGGTCTCTAGTGTTTATTTGTATTGGCGGTTGAGTGATTCTTGATGACCAAGCCATACCCTTTGTATTTTTATTCTTCTTTGGAAATGCCTTCTGTTTTGTGATCTTTTTGGAAGTTTGAGATTCAAATCTCTCTTCCCTTTTTCCATCTCCTTTTTGTTTTGTTTTGGGTTCGTCTTTGATTCCATGGATGTGTGTGTGTTTTTCTCAAAGTGATATATACTTGGGTTTTCATTTTAGAGAGAGATGCTCCAATGCTCTCTGAGCATTATGAGTTAGTGCTCCTAGTTGCATTGGTTTACTTGGCCAGTCCAATCAATCAATCTGAACTGTTCATTTAAGTCCAGAACACATTTCATGAGCTATCATGCGAAAATTCCACTGTTCGGATGATCCAATCCATCCTTGATTTGGCCTTTTTTCTATACGGGATAGTTGCTATTGTCTTACAAAAGCAATTCTCGTTAGAATCATAAGCAATCCATCATTGGTCCTAACTAGATGGATTAACCTGCTGATTGGACCCTTTTTTTTTGTGTGTAAATGGTCTTGACCGTCCATATTAAAGGCCATTGATGAAAAGGATAACGGTTCTCGGATTGTCGTGATCTTTGCATGCTAGTGCATCAAATATGCTCTGGTCCTAATGAACAGTCTGGATCGATGGATTGGATTGTCTTAGTTTCCCAAAGGAACTTGTGAGCACTATAACTTGTAGTGGCTTCTCTTTATTTAGTTTATACCCATAGTTCAAACTCAGAAACTACACTTTGGCTTGATGTCCGGCCAGATCGAGTCACCTTGTATGCTCTACCGCCTTCCTGAGTCTTTTTATTTATAGATTCGACTTGATATTTTAATAATCAAATTCAAAGTAGGCAGGGGAGGCGATTGGCCTTATTTATCACATGTTGAGTTGATCTGAGGGAGGCGATTGGCCTTATCACTTTTTGAATTTATTCAGATTGGGGCCCACCACACCAAGTTCCTGTGGTCGGAACCTCTGTGGGGCCACAGAGATTCCTGTGAGAAATTCACTCCATCCATCAATTTCTCAAGCTCACAATAAGACTGGAGTCCAAAAATCGGGCAGATCCAAAACTCCAGTGGGCCACACGACAAGAAACAGTGAGAATGGAAATATCCACCGTTGAAACCTTCCTGGAACCTTATAGAGCCGACCACGATGTTTACATCCCATCCAAACCCCTTATAAGGTCATTACCACTGGGATCACCTGTAACTACAAATATCATCCTGATCCAAATCTTGCATGGCCCCCACAAAGGTTCCAACGGTGGAATCCAGTCCTGTCATTTCGTGTGGCGTGGTCCACCTGAGTAAAGGATCTTCCTAATTTTTGGACACCTGTCCTATTATGAGCTTGAGAAACTAATGGACGTAGTAGATTTCTCACAGGAATCTTTGTGGGCCACAAATAGCTTCTGCTTGTGGGCGTTGGAAATTAGCATTCCTTACAAGGCAAAAGGCTATTTCAAACATTGAGCTAGATTATTCATCATGTGATCCAAACATTAATTGCCCATCCACCGTTGAAAATTACTTGAGGGAAATGGATGATCCATATTGGTAGGAGTGGACTGACCCGCTCGTGTGCGGTCAGAGTTCCACAGATGTGCACCCTTGATTTTTACATGGCCAATCGTGATGATTATATGAAATCCACTCCATCCATCAGATGTCACACTAAAAAATACGATTGAGGCCCAAAATTTAAGCCCTTTTGTGATTCAGGTGGGCCACAAGAAAAATAGTTTGGAGGGTGAACTTTACCCTATATATACTATTTCAAATTATGTGGTCCACGTGACTTTTTTTGTTCCATCCATCTACTAAGCCATGGCATGGATGGCCTATATTTCAAAAACAAAACCTATTAGACAATCTTATCTGTTACTTTTCTTCACTTTACCTGTGACCGTGAATATTTTCATTGTCTACTGTGGCTTTGAGGGCCACTGAACAGGCAGGTCTTTCTTGTATGTCTGATTATAGAGTTTTGTCATATCAAGTTTGTGTCAC
Organism: Magnolia changhungtana; assembly: GCA_030180095.1. Classification (NCBI taxonomy): domain Eukaryota; kingdom Viridiplantae; phylum Streptophyta; class Magnoliopsida; order Magnoliales; family Magnoliaceae; genus Magnolia; species Magnolia changhungtana. Next base: position 1,818,014 of record JASAUF010000321.1, on the reverse strand, counting down.
ACGTGTACAACATCCTAGCTGTCCAAAAGGTGGGCTCCATCACATAGCACAGAAAACAGGCTCAACCACTCATCGATGGGCCGCACCATATGAAGGCTAGATGGCGAATAATCTGAATTTCTTCACCCATGGGCTGGACTTGGGCTTCACATGCATGGTCTTATCAATTGTCTAGTTGGGCTTGGGCTAAAATCGATTTAACTTAATTTGACCCTAACCAGCCCACGCATCTGGACCCCACTTTATATGTACATGTGTTATATCTTACAAATATCATTTTAATCCTTAATTAGTTATTTTATATGTGAAACTTTATTTTCGTTCCTTTAAAATGTATTTTTCTTTAGATATGTGTGGCCTACTTAATAAATGAATAGAGTAAGAAAAATCATAGGAAAATAAGGATTTTATTGATTTTTGGGCTGGGTTGGGTCTGACTTGAGCCAAACCATTTTATTTATTTATTTTTGAGTTGGGCTTTGACTTGTTGCGCCTGATCCATCTTGGGCTTGAGCTTAGGAATTAAGTGTCAGATGAGGCCTGGGCCCAATCCAGTTCAAATCCTACCCACTGCCATCTGTGCCTATCATTGATGGTCCATGCAGCATGGACCATCATTATAGGGAGTCCAGCTTGGCACGTCTCGGCTCGGCTCTACCATTAGCTGACCCTAGCTCCAACTCGGCTTGGCTCGATCCTCGAGCCTGACTGGCCAACTCAGCTAGGTTGGGTCAACGACTTGGGCATTTTACAAGTATTTCATCAAACACTCGGTAGACAACATAAAAATCAAGATACAATTCATATCCATACCTTCATCACCACCAACCAACACTTCATTAAGTCATTTCATCAAACACTTGCCAAGCAACATCAATATCAAAATAACCTGTCATCGAACTGGTTTGATCCGAGTTCGATTCGAGTTGGAGTTCAATCCGAGTCAAGTCAAGCTTGGGCAAGCTCAAGCTTCAAAAATCAGCTCGACTCGGTTCAAACTCAGTTTCAAACTAAGTCCAATTGAGCCTTTTCAAATTGAATCTAGTGAGCTAACCGAGCTAACTCGGTTAGTGTACACCCCTTTCCATATCTCCATAGTTATGCATGTTCATAGGGTGCCAATTGGGTTCTGCCCCAACCAGCACGTAGCTAGAGCCAGACGGTCCTGCCATCCCTACCTATCATTAATAGTCTATGTCTCTAAAGTCATGTATGTTCGTGGGTTGCGGATTGGGTGCTACCCTCACCATCACCTAGCTAGATATTGACAGTCTTGCCATCCGTACTTATCATTGATAGCCCATGGCTCTCAAAGTCATGCATGTTCATGGGTGCTGATTGAGTGCTGCCCTACCAGAACCTAGCTAGAGCCTGACGGTCCTGCCATCCCTACCTATCATTAATAGTCTATGTCTCTAAAGTCATGTATGTTCGTGGGTTGGGGATTGGGTGCTACCCCCACCATCACCTAGCTAGATATTGACAATCTTGCCATCTGTACTTATCATTGATAGTCCACGGCTCTCAAAGTCATGCATGTTCATGGGTTGATTGAGTGTTGCCTCACCAGAACCTAGCTAGAGCCAGGCGGTCCTGCCATCCCTACCTATCATTAATAGTCTATGTCTCTAAAGTCATGTATGTTCGTGGGTTGGGGATTGGGTGCTACCCACACCATCACATAGCTAGATATTGACAATCTTGCCATCCGTACTTATCATTGATAGTCCATGGCTCTCAAAGTCATGCATGTTTATAGGGTGTTGATTGAGTGCTGCCCCCATCAAAACCTAACTAGAGCCAGACGATCCTGCCATCCCTACCTATCATTAATAGTCTATGCCTCTAAAGTCATGTATGTTCGTGGGTTGGGGATTGGGTGCTACCCCCACCATCACCTAGCTAGATATTGACAATCTTGCCATCCATACTTATCATTGATAGTCTATGGTTCTCAAAGTCATGCATGTTCATAGGGTGTTGATTGAGTGCTGCCCCACCGTCCTACCATCCCTACCTATCATTAATAGTCTATGTCTCTAAAGTCATGTATGTTCGTGGGTTGCGGATTGGGTGCTACCCCCACTAACACCTAGCTAGAGACAGATGGTCCTATCATCTGTACCCATCATTAATGGTCCATGTCTCAAAAGTCCTGTATGTTCATGGGGGCAGATTGGGTACTTCCCCTACCATCACATAGCTAGAGAGACGGTCCTGTCATCTATATTTATAATTGATGGTTTATGTCTTGAAAGTCATGTATGTTTATGAGGCCTGTATTGGGTGCTGCCCCCACTAACACCTAGCTAGAGATGGACGGTCCTGTTAGGAGTAGGGGTGTACACCAAGTCGAGCTGGCCTCAGCTCGACTTGGCTTGGCCGCTAGCTAACCCTAGCTTGAACTTGGCTTGGCTCGATCCTCAAGCCCGACTAGCCAACTCGGGCCAGTTCGAAATTGAGCTTCTACTGCATTTTCGCAAACACATGTTGTATGCACTTTCAATTTTTCACTATATGTAAATCAGCAGCAACTGTTTCCAAGCATTTCATCAAACACCTTGTAAGCAACATCGAAATCAAGAAACATAGTATTTGTTTCGTATACTTACCTTCCTTGCCATCAGCCCACACTTGGTTGAGTCATTTCATCGAACACTTATTGAGCAACATTAATATAAAAGTAACCGAGTCTCCAAACTAGTTCGATCTGAGTTGAGTCGAGCTTGGACAAGCTTGAACTCAGTTCAAAATTTTTTTGAGCTCAAAAAATCAGTCGACCCAACTCAAACTCAGCTTCGAACCAAGTTGATTCGAGCTTTTTTAAGTTGAGTCACGCCGAGTGAGCTAACCGAGCTAACTCGGTTCATGTACACCCCTGGTTAGGAGCTATGTGGGCCCACCATGATATATACATTTTATCCACACAATCTGTCCATTTTGGCATATTATTTTAGTTATGAGCCTAAAAAAAAACAAATTGGATGGCAAATAAACATCGCAGTGCCCCTGGGAAGTTTCAATGGTAGGAATTTAATCCCCACTATTTCCTGTGGTGTGGCCCAATTGAACCTTCAATCTACCTCCTTTTTGGGATCATGCCCTAAAATGATATTTCAAAATGAATGAACAACGTGGATAAAACATATATATCATAAAGAGCCCCTAATAGGACCGTCCGTATCTAGTTAGGTTGTGGTGGGCGTAGTACCCAATCTGCGCATATGTTTACAAGGGGAAAAGCTTTGATACTCTGTCGGACTGTGATGGTTAGAGGTGTACATGAATCAGGCTAGCCCAGTTAACTTGCTTGACTCGGCCCGACCCGGAACTAAGTTCGATTCGAGATGAGCCATTTTCTTTGGCTCGAAATTGAGTTCTGGCTGAGTTCGAACAGGTCCCAGTTCAACCCGACTCGGTCCGAAACTCAACTCGGCCCGACCCAGCTTGACTCGGCCATATATATATATATATATATATATATATATATATATATATATATATATATATATATATATATATATATATATATATATATATTCCTAAATTCTTACCATAACCATTTGAACTTGTCAAAGCTCTTCCCACGGACTTGCTGTAAGGTCCGAACTTGGCTCAAACTCGCCTGATTGCTCACCGGGCCAAGTTCGGGCAGGATATGTTGGCCTGGTGACCAGGCCGAGCCGGGTTCGGGCTAGGTTTGACTGTTGACCGGGCTGGGCTGGGTTGAGCCCAGTTCGACTCGGTTCAGCCCGATGTACATCCCTACTGATGGTTGATACACATATACTAAGATACTGTGTGTGGCATATAACTAATTCAAATTAAACAGTTCAGATTATAAGCCTCACTTTTGATATATCATAAAACAAAGTTATAATGATTTGATCACCTCAAATCAGTTGATCGATGGACATTTAATGGACGGTTTTGATGTAAAAATAGCCATTGATGTGAATTCAGAGGCAAGTGTCTACAAATCATGATTAAGATTGGTGGGCCCCACTATTTAGAAAGTTTTGCTCGAGTTATGCCACTTGTATAGTTTTTAAGTGCATGCATATGAACCATCATACTCAGCCGTTGTATTAAATAACCCCCACTTTCTTATTTTCGATCAACAATGATCAATAACCTCGCTTTTCTTTTTTTCCAATAAACAATAAACCCAGCTTTTCTTCCCACTCTGGCACTAAATGTAAGTCATTAATCATTTCTATCTACTGCCATTGCTTTGAAGCTCATTGATCAGATGGCCCAAATCATCTGATTGATGTGGATTTGGACTGATTTTCAATCCACGGTATGGATAACTAGATGGATGGTTCTGATTGATATATTAGCCAGCCACACGTGTGATGTAATGAGGAGAGATGGCTCTACCATGTTACCGGTTCTATGGGTGTCATCTGGGCCCAAAAGAGGGCCTTGGCCTCTGCAGACTGCAAACAACTGATACATGACCCAAACCATGGAAGCGGATTGGCTGGTGTACCACACACCACCGACCTGGCTGGTGTGGTTACGTGTCGTACGAAGACTCGAGCTCTGAGTTGTACGAACGGTTCTAAGGAGATCAAAGTTACATGGGCCTCACAATGATTTATTTATTATATCCACACCGTTCATCCATTTGGCGAGATCATTTTATAGCATGAGATAAAAAAATGAGTCATTTCCAAAGCTCACGTGGACCACACCATAAATTAAAGTGGGACAATGATTCTCATTTGTAAGATCCACTGTAACATTATTTTCCATCGACGTGGATGAAGAGGAAAAGCAAATATCATAACTTCTGTGACCCCAGAAGGATTTCAATGGTAGACATTCAATCTCCCACTTCTTTTTGCAGTATGGTCTAATTGATCTTTGAATCTGATATAACACATACCTCATGATGATGGGACCTACAGAACTTGGTGACCTCAACACACCAGCCAGGTGGATGGCGTGTGTACACCAGCCAATCCGCTTTCCCCAACCATCCTTCCACTTTTTAATGCCGTACCATTACCTAATCCATTAAAATAAAGAGCTTTTGTCCCATTGCATCCTCTAACTTAGTTATATATCAAATAACCCCCCCTCTCTTTTAGTATTGCCAAATAATACTTTTCGCTACCTATGATTATTTTAAAAAAAGTATATAACTTTCATCAAAGTTGATTATTAAAATAAAATAGACTAATAAATTTAACTATTAATCACATGAAATGATAGTTTTGTCATTAACTTTATATTAAAAAAAAAAATCATTTTACTTAGTCCGCAACATTTGGAGGATTTTATTTTAATGGTTTTAATTTAATGCCATCAATGACCCACCACTGGGACAGTTTGGATCATGTCATCATGTTGGGCCCACATAACCAAGTAATTTGGATCACATCTAAAATGAAAATCACTCTGATGACAGTCAATAATAAAATATTTTATAAGATGATATTAAATACAGAGGCTTTATTCGACCATACAAAGAAGGAAAAGGATTTTTTGGAATGTAGCAAAATGTGAGGGTGATATTTTAAAAACTCTAAATAAAGCTGTTTTTGATACGAGCACCGGCCCGCCAATCACGGACGCGGATTGCATCCTACCTAGGGGTGCACACGGGTCGGTTTGGTCCGGTTCTGGGGTAAAACCGGAACCGAACCGTTCTTAACGGTTCTAGGATATTCGGAACCAAAACCGGACCATTGGCACCCCAGAACCGAATCGGAACCGAACCGTTAAAACCGGTTCGGTTCTAGATCGGTTCCACGGTTCTGGGCTTTTTATAATTCAGTCTAATTGCATATTTAATTTTATTATCTAGCCCATGTCCATCTATGTTGTGGTCCATTTGATGAATGGTTTAGATATTGTATAAGGTTTGGAAAAATATATTTATGAAAATAATTAAATGATGCATTATAAACCATAAATCGTGAGTCAAATATGGAAACAATCAAAGGGTTCTTGGTTCGGTTCCAGGTTCGGTTTTACGGATCGGATCCACGGTTTGGTTCTACGAATTGGTTTACAGTTCAGTTCGATTCTACATACCCCCAAACATAGAACTGAACCAATGTAACTGGTTCTTTGATTTTTGGAACTGGAACCGAAACCGGTGCACTCTAGAACCGGACCGTTTGGTCGGTTCCAGTCCGGTTCCACGGTTCTACCGGTTCAATGTGCACCCCTAGTCCTACCCCCTCTCAGACGGTAATGTTCGGGCGGGGCTCTGTGGGGCCCACCGTATTGTTTTATCTACCCCGTTCAACACTTTTCTCATATCATTTTAAGTTATTTTCCTAAAATTGAGGCAGATCCATAGCTCCAGTGGACCACACCAAAGGAAGATGCACTGATAATGACACCCACCGTTGAAACCTTTCTAAGGGCCAACGTGATGTATTTTTACCATCCAACCTATTCATGAGGTCATGTAGACATGGATGAAGTGAAAACACAAATATCAGCTTGATCTGAAACTTCTCCAGCTCCCAAGAAGCTTTTAATGGTAGACGTACTTTGTGGTACAGTTAAGATTTTTATCTATCTCATTTTTTTATTCATATCTTAAAATGATCTGATAAAATCTTTGAACAGCGTGGACAAAATAATTACATCACGGTGGGCCCCACATAGCCCTGCCTGGACGGATTACGGTCTGACCGGAGGTAGGACGCATCACAATCCATATCATTCGGGAAAGCTGGGATCTCACACATTTTGAAATAGGATTCTGAAAAATCGTATTTGTAATGCTTCCTAGATTCCCGCCAAGTTTAAATATTGCAATATTTGTGCGCACCAAACGCCTTTTAGCTTTTAAAAATGAAAAATGTTGGTGCACGCCCAATTCCGTATTCACGTGAATTTCACGTGTTTCAACAAATAGACTATAAAACAATGCAAGGAGTGAATGGAGAGGCGATATCACTACACACGTGCCACCGTGTCATGTGCATGTGATGCTGTTCGTTCATTTAGATGGGGTCCTTTGATGAACAGGCCCCAGCAAAAAATAAAATAAAATAAAATAAAAATCAGTCATATCCCTCAGGTGCTTGAGAAGATGGACGGTTAGAAAATAAAGTTCAATACTCTACATTCCATATATGTACAATGTGGCCCACGAAATGACTGGACCAACCTGACTTTCGTATCAAGCATGTTCCCTGTGGGTCCCACCTAATCAATGGCTGGATTTCGTGCACTCCCTATTGCCTTGAAATTTCTCGAGCCAAACAAGATTATCGTGCTTCCAAATATAATATTAAAATATTAAAAATATAATATTTTATTTTTGACAATTTTTTTTATAGTAACATTAATAGTCCATCATTGTAAAAGTCATTTTTATCAGACAATTAAAATTTTTCTAAACCGCTTATATTGATCATACTACAAATGTTCACATCACTTATCTAGACCATTATGACAAATACTTTTGAAATTTTATAAATCTCACGATATTAAATACATATTATCACAATAATATCATGGGTTTCAGAATCTCCCAAGTTTAAATTTTTTTCATGATTTTATTGATAAATTATTGTAATTTTAATACAAAACTTATTTAAAGTTAAAATAAATAATTTTATAGCTATATTTTCTAAGTTTTAAAAACATTTATTATTTTATAATAAATATCTTTTAATAATTCATTTTCAGTAAATAATTTATTTACTCCAAATATATTTGTTTGTGGGTAAGGGATATGGGAATTCCATGGATTTTAAATCTCCCTTATTTTTTATTTTTTTTCCTGGGGATTTGCCAAATCTATGAATTTCTTAAATCTACAAACTTAGAAATCTATGGATCCAAGGAGTCCAAATTTCCACAAAAAATTAAAGACCTAGGTAGGTGTATCCTCGAAACAAGATTAAAAAAGAAGTAATTTCTTTGCAACAAATGCTTGCCAAATTAAAATAATAATAATAATAAAAATTTATAGTTTGATTTTCAAACAATAGAGTTTGGAATTTGCCAAATTCATTGCAATATCATGAATTTTGTACGTTCATGGATTTTCAAATTCACAATTTTGATGCTTTCATAACAACCATTGTGACTGCATCATTTAGAAAAATGATAAACTGCGATAATTTGTATGGGTAATGTTCATGTATAATTCAATAACAACTGGTTAAAAATTTAGAGATAAGAAGCTCCTCTTTAATATAGGTTGGAGTAAAAAAATAGTAGAAAAAATTATACAGTTTCATATATATATATATATATATATATATATATATATATATATATATATATATATATAAGATTAAAATAATTATAATTTCTACATGTATAAATAATGATATATATAGATAGCCGAATGGTGTTATTTGCTTCCATCAAATGTTTCCATTTCGAGTAATTATGTAAATTAGCATATTTTTGTTAAAAAATTTCACATTGTACTCAATTTTATCAATGGACGAGTAGTGACTTCCTATCTTTATTTCTTCAAATTTCTTTATAGATCTTGTTTGGATTAAAGATTAATGCAATGATATGATGGAAATGTGTCATCGTTAAGATTTTACTACTATTAAACCAAACACAACAATCAGTGGTTAATGTGAATGCTGCCCGCAGGCTTTGGCCAATCAGGAGGAAGGAAGAGGATTCTCGTGTGCATGTCACTTTTTGGAAGTGTGAGATATTAATCGTGTGATTTGGATGCGTTTTTGTTGTCTTTGTTGTGTAATTACTTAAAAGGGATAGGTAAGGAATACATTATGAAAATTAAAGCTGCCGCTAGCAAATCAAGCTATCAAATTCATGACCAGCTAGAATTGGTAAAATCGCTTAGGGATTGGGGAATCATAAAACTCTCTAACTGCAATGACTCATATGGTTGGTCTACAACGGTAAGTTTTGGATAAGGGTCTCGCCAACAAAAGAGAAAGGAATTAGGCATCCTCTTCTACCCACACATAGTGTGGTCTCTATTCCACAGGCTTTACAATATTTTTTGGAAAATTTAATTATGTTGTGGCGTTATATGACTAGTCATGCTTTGTATAGTCCCCGAAAGGGGTTGGGTAGGTGAAACAAAACAGATCATATCATGACTTTGCAGGGTGAAGTGACCCTGGGTAGGTGTGTAATAAGTGGAATAATTTTTTTTTTAAAAACACTTAGCGAATAAAATGAATTGTACAACTAACCTCGCTTGGTGGGTTTAAGACCTGGACAGACAAATACAATAAAGTAAGGCAGTGCAAGAATATGAGTGTAAAACGTGAATTAATATTGGGAATAAGTAGGGAATGTGTGGAGTTAGACCGCAATATGAGTTTGAACGAAATGTTAGGGAAAAAAAAAGGAAAATCGGACACATTTTTTTGCTCAAAAGGGATGATCAGACGTCCCAATTCTAACCTTGCTCTTGATTCACCTGGCTTCTTTATAGACGATTTTTTTCGGAGCTGATCTCCTAAATTGGGAATGGCCTCGACAGTCAGGAATTTCTAAAGTCTTCGAAGAAAAGACCCACCCTAATGCATTCCTCTCACTGTCCCTCTTTGATTTTCTTACTCTCTCCCTGCCATCTGTCTCTGGGTCCCCCTAAATGGTTATTATGGGGTCGAATGTATAGATGGAAACTGTCGACTTTTGGCTGGCCAACGGTGTGATATTTGTCATTTTTTCGCCGATTTAGCATCTATGATAGGGGATTGAGATATTGAGTAGGTAAAAAGTATGTCAGGTGTCCATCGGTGTGCAACGAGCCGATGACCTACTTTTATCTGTCCTTTGCTCCTGGTTGTGAATTGGGGGGTGTTATCCTTTCACTTGATTGAGTCTGTTAGGTGTCTTCAGGGGTCCTTACTCTTGCTCGGGTGGTAGACTCTTGGGAGTTTCAACACCCCGGCAAGGGTTCAAGTACTCATAGGTGGTGAAATTCCACTAGGGCGTGAGTGTGTGGGGGTGTGTGTGTGGGTAAAAAAAAAAAAATAATTTTAAAAAGGTTCTATTCTCTACCCTTTTTTTATCGGTTTCCAATGCTTCTATTAATATCCATGTGTTGTTTTATTGAGATGACATACGTGTGCAATTTTTTGGAATAAGTGAGTTTATTGGCTTCGATTATGATTTCCAAGGCTAGGGATCTCTCAATTGGGTCCGACGATTGTTTTCCCAATTTGCCAAGGGTCCTGTCTTCGATATTTACCGGTTTTTTAATGGTCGTAGAGTGGCTTAAGGACAATTTTATCAAAACACAGTCAATGATTCAAGGAATGGCTTTTCTCAACTTGGGTGGGGTGTCTAGTGTTAAATACAATTGTTTTCAGGAGAGATAAAGAAACTTATAATCAATTTACTTTTCAAATATATTACTATAAAAATCTCTAATCCAAAGTGGCACAATAGTACAAGAATTTGATAATTTGACATTAAAAAAAAGAAGAAGGTGTTATTATTATAATTTTACCATTGATAAACTAAAAATGATAATCATCCATCAAATTGACGCAGGGATGAATGTGATGAGGATAACTACTCCGAATCCACGGAGCTTCTCTGGACTCTTCACAGAGACTTCTCAAATCCACGAGGAAAGAAAACAGAAAAATAGGATGCAAGGATGAACGTGATGAGGATAACTACTCCGAATCCACGAAACTTCTCTGGACTCCTCACAGAGACTTTTCGAATCCACAAGGAAAGAAAGCAAAAAAATATAAATAAATTCTAAGAATTTCGAAATTGATTAATTGATAATTGATAATTGCCTAATGTGTCTCCTTACACCATTAATATAGAAAAAAATAAACTAAAATTTGTAATTATCAAAAATAGCAAAATTCTAACTCTAATAAAAATCCTAATTCTAATAAAACTCTTCTAAAGCCTAATTTCTAAAAATAAAAATTGCAAATAAACTTTCTCTAGAAGAGTCCTAGTATAACTAAAAGTTATTTCTATAAGGAAAGAAAATCTAAAACTCTAAAAAATATTTAAAAATCGGAATTACTAAAAATAGTAAAATTTTTCTAAAAATTCATTTTTAAGCTGAAAGCGCGTGTTTTCTGACAAAACTGACAGATGCGACCCACTTTGTGGATTGATTTACCTCGGATGGCCCGTTTCAGTAAAGATTGATAGGTTATATGCCCAGTAACGATACCCAGATCAAAAGTTATGGTCAATTTACGGTCCACCTCCTTTTGGCTCAACCATGCTGGGAATATCTCTGTGACACTGTCTACATCAGACCCCTCCACTTGAAAAAAACTCATCCTCGAGTTACGCAAGAGACTTGGCACATGAGTCTGAGATAACTTCTGACGCCGATGTTCATTAGCCCTTTTTTTGGTACTTGGCATTAAACTCTTGAGCTGACATAATACATGTACTCATGCTTTCCTTGACTTGACTAATATTGATCGGTTCCTTCACATCTGACACAATACATGTACTCATACTTTCCTTGACTTGACTAATATTGATCAGTTCCTTCACATCTGTCTTTAAGATCTCATATATTTTTTTTAAAATAATGTCGGCAATTAGGCGGACTTGCCCTGGAGACGTGATCAACGTGATTTTGTATATCTCGTATGGGAGGCAACTTATCGGGGGGTTCGTCGAGCACAATCTCCTTGAACTCCTGCAACATTGGCTTCAAATCTTCTGGGATATCACAGGTTCCATATATTTTATTTTTTTTCAACTAATGGATATATATGTCTTGTTTCCTCAGATTGTTTAACAAAAGCCTATTCAGTTGTAAGAGACTGTTCCTCAACTTTAGAAGTCTTGGGTTGGTTCTCCCTTCCCATAGGGCCGAGGATAATCTTTTTACCATCTTTAATAAAGATAAATAGGTTATCCCGATCCCTATGTGTAGCATTAATATTATTTTGCCAGGGTTGACTAAATAACATGTGGCAAGCTTCCATGTCGACCACGTCACACATTACTTCATCCTTATAATATTTACCAATGGAAAAAGATATATGACATCGTTCAGTTACCTCTGTTTTGTTGACCTCCTTGATCTATCCAATCGTGCATGAAGATGTGTGTCTTTCTGTTTTCAGTTATAACTTTTCCACCATTATTTTCGATACGAAATTCTCATCGCTCCTGACATCGATGATCACATTGCAGACTTTTTTATATGCAGTGCACCTTGTTCGAAAGATGTTTTCTTGCTGTAATTCTATTTCTACCTTTGGCATGTATAACGACTTCCTCATAATCGAAGTGGTGGCCTGTAATTTACCATCGTTTGATGATGCTTTGTAGAAATTGGGATTGTGTTGTACAGCGGCCACGGGCGGTTGAGCATCACTTTGAGCTCGGAGTGGAATTAACGCATCCACAATACGGTTGAGGGTTGCCTGCAGCCCTTGCATGGTCAACTGACTCTCTCGGTGGAAAGCTTCCATTCTTTCTAAAAGATAATGAATCCCTGGATCACCGTCCACAGGATTTTGATTCATACCTTCATTGTTTGTCATCGGCCCGAGGGGAAACCTCGATTTGATACCAATTGATGCAGGGATAAACGTGATGAGGATAACTACTCCGAATCCACGGAGCTTATCTGGACTCCTCACAGAGACTTCTCAAATCCACGAGGAAATAAAGCAAAAAAATAGGACGCATGGATGAACGTGATGAGGATAACTACTCCGAATCCACGGAGCTTCTCTGGACTCCTCACAGAGACTTCTCGAATCCATAAGGAAAGAAAGCAGAAAAATAGAAATAAATTCTAAGAAATTCGAAATTAATTAATTGATCATTGATAATTGCCTAATGAGTCTCCTTACACCATTAATATAGAAAAAAAAACTAAAATTCATAATTACTAAAAATAGCAAAATTCTAACTCTAATAAAAATCCTAATTCTAATAAAACTCTTCTAAGGCCTAATTTTTAAAAATAAAAATAGCAAATAAACTTTCTCTAGAAGAGTCCTAGTAAACTAAAAGTTGTTTCTATAAGGAAAGAAAATCTAAAACTCTAAAAAATATTAAAAAATTGGAATTACTAAAAATAGTAAAAATTTTCTAAAAATTCGTTTTTGAGTTGAAAGCACGCGTTTTCTGACAAAACGGACAGATGCAACCCACTGTATGGGTTGGTTCACCTCGGATGGCCCATTTCAGTAAAGATTGATAGGTTGTATGCCCTGTAACGGTACCCGGATCAAAAGTTATGGTCAATTTATGGTCCACCTCCTTTTAGCTCAACCATGCTGGGAATATCTCTGTGACACGTTCTACATCACAAATGCAAATATATATATATATATATATATATATATATTTTATAGAAAATAAGTAAAGAAATTTGTAATTATTATACTTTTCATAACATTATTATGATAATTCTCAATCCAACTAATTTAACAGATTGCATTTTATTAACAAATGTGTTTGATTCTTTCAATTACAATTTTCAATTTTAAATATTTAATTAATTAATGATTTTTTTTGCCGTTGCAGTTAGCATGTCATGCTAACTCAATCCATTTGTTAATCCGTAGACAGTGCATCTCTTCACACATTCCATTGGGAGTGGAATCTTCTACCACACCTGTTTTCTGCACCGTCTAAAACATCCGTCTATGCGGTCCACCATGTTTTGTAGGTAAAATCACTCTGTCTATTAGGTTCTATATACCCGATGCTAGACCTTAAGGTAAAAAATCAGCTAAATCAACAATTTTGATGGGTCACACTATGTGGAATGATGGGGAGGAATATCAACCGTTAGATTAGGAGGTGGGGCCACCATGGTTTGTATCTTTTATCATACTCGTTAATCAGGTGCAACTCAGTGGGATGATGTGAAGATACGAAAATCAGCCTGATAAAAAAAACTCAGGCTAGCCACACCTCTTGAACTTAGTAGTTCTGAGAGAAATTTTAAGGGTCATTCGGTACCATGGATTTGGGGGGATTTCAAATCCCCACAGTTTCAAATCCGGGGTCTTGGGTTTGAAATCCACAGTGAGAGCTTGAATTACACCTAAAATCATTTAGAATTACACCTAAAATCATTTATATAGTTGCATGTGTAACATGTGTGTCACCATACTATTATTCTATTGGGCACATGGCCCACTAATAATATAAAAAAAAATTAGATTATCAATTGCATCACTATAATTATTTTAATATGATGATCAGCAACATCCAAACATTGTCCATGTAAATCAATGGCTAGATCGTTGGTTAGTCACTCGAACATGATCTTGTGCTTGTGGCTCATCTAAGACTTGGAATTCACCATTTTTGGGCAAAGCATATATTTCAGCTAGCTTATTACAACCACTGTGTCAAACATTACATACTTCACTAATTAGAGATATTAAAGTTGATTTAGTAATTAAAGTAAAACTCTATAAATATACCATGCATAGCTACTTTTCGATTATAAGTTGATTCCCATTCAGGGTGCCAAATACAATAGGAGGATTTCGAATCCAGGGGTTCCGAATCCAAGCTTCCAAACAGGCCCTTATCAACATTTCGTCTTCTTCTGAAAATGGTTGGTCCAGTGAAGAAAGTACGCACTACAGGTATATTTTAAACTCAGTTGGGCCCACATTGAATGTATGTAGTATAGGAAACGGATTGGCTACTCCCCCTGACACTAGCCCAATGGCTGGTGATCGGTGCTCTGTGGGCTCCACCATGATGTATGTTGCTGGTGGTCGGTGCTCTGTGGGCCCCACCATGATGTATGTGTTTCATCCATTCTGTTCATCCATTTTTAAAGTTCATTTTAGGGCTTTATCCTAAAAATAAGAGGGATATAAATCTTAGATGTACCACACTACAGGAAAACAATAATGATTGGATATCCATCATTTAAATCCTCCTGAGGCCCACTGTACTGTTTATCTGAAATCCAATTTGTTTATTAGGTCGTAAAGACCTAGTTGAAGGCTAAAAACAACGATCATCTTGATCCAATACTTTTATGGCCCCCAAAAAGTTTTTAATGGTCGATGTTCATTAAATACTGTTTCTTATAATGTGGCCCAATTGAGATCAGGATATACCTCATTTTTTGTATAATATTATAAAATGATCTATAAAAATAGATGGACGACATGGATGAAACACATACATCATGATGGAGCCCACAGAGCACCGAACACCAACCATTAGCTGGTGGCAGGGGAAGTAGCTAATCCATTTCCTGTAGTATATCCATGCTGTCCATCTATTTTTCCATCTAATTTAAGGAGTTGAGCCCCAAATTGAAGCATATCAAAATATCAAGTGGATCATACCACGGGAAACAGTGGGCATAATGATTTTCTACTTTGTCCCGCTGATTTTCTAGTTTGCCCCACTCAATTTCATGTTTGCCCCGCTGATTTTTTTAGTTTGTCCCGTTGAATTCCTAGTTTGCCCCGCTGAATTTCATGTTTTCCCCGCTGAATTTCATGTTTGCCTCGCTCATTTTTCAGTTTTTTTCACTGAATTTTTTATTTCCTCCGCTGAATTTCATGTTTGCCCCGTTCAATTTGCAGTTTTTCCTGCTGAATTTCATACTTTCCCTGTTGAATTTCATGCTTTTCCCCGCTAAAAATCAAGTTTGCCCCGATCAATTTCATGTTTTTCCCGCTGAATTTAATGTCTCCTCCGCTGAATTTCATGTTTGCCCCATTCAATTTCATGTTTGCCCCGTTCAATGTCTAGGTTCCCTCCCTCAATGTCTAGGTTCCGTCCCACATATGGGGTTTTGGTGTATACATAGTCCGATGAAAACAGAGGGGTATTACATAATCCGATGAACATGATGTATTACAAATAAAACATCATTGTGGGGCATAGCAAGCGTAATCGGATTGTGTACTGAGTTAGTATGCTCCTATTGTACTAAGTAAACTCAGATGGGCCCACATTGAATGTATGTAGTACTTCCATGTCGTCCATCCGTTCTTCCATCTAATTTTAGCGGTTTAGCTCCAAATTGAAGCATATCAAAAGATCAAGTGGATCATACTATGGGAAGTAGTGGGCATAATGATTTCCACCATTGAAACATAGTGGGCCCAACAGTGATGTTTGTTTGTTATATGTTAAGTTTGCCCAGCTGAATTTCATATTTCCCCTGCTCAATTTCATGTTTGTCTCGCTGATTTCCTAGTTTGCCCCGCTAATTTTATAGTTTGCCCCACTCAATTTCATGTTTACCCCGGTCAATTTCATGTTTGCCCCGTTGATTTTTTAGTTTGCCTCGCTAATTTTCTAGTTTTTTCTTCTCAATTTCATGTTTGTCTCGCTGATTTTTCAGTTTGCCCCGCTCAATTTCTAGTTTGCCCCGCTGCTTTTCTAGTTTACCCCGGTCAATTTCATGCTTGCCCCGCTAATTTTCTAGTTTGCCCCGCTGACTTTCTAGTTTGTCCCACTGAATTTCTAGTTTGCCCCATTGAATTTCTAGTTTGCCCTGCTCAATTTCATGTTTCCCCTGCTGAAATTCAAGTTTGCCCCACTGAATTTCATGGTTCCCCCGCTCAATTTCATGCTTGTCCCGCTCAATTTTCAGTTTACCCCGCTGAATTTCATGTTTACCTTGCTCAATTTCTAGTTTGCCTTACTAAATTTCATGTTTCCCCCGCTAAATTTCATGTTTGCCCCACTCAATTTCATGTTTGCCCCGCTGAATTTTCAGTTTGGCCCGCTCAATTTCATGTTTACCCCGCTCAATTTCATGTTTGTCTCGCTCGATTTTCAGTTTGCCCTGCTCAATTTCATGTTTGCCCTGCTGATTTTCATACTTGCCCCACTGAATTTCTAGTTTACCCCGCTCAATTTCCACTTTGCCCCGCTAAATTTCTAGTTTGCCCCGATCAATTTCCACTTTGCCTAGCTGAATTTCATGTTTCCCTCGCTTAATTTCCACTTTGCCCCGCTCAATTTCATGTTTGCCCTGCTCAATTTCATGTTTGCCTCCCTCAAATTATTACTTGCTTCACTGAATTTTCATGCTTCCCTTGCTCCATTTCTAGTTTGCCTCGCTCAATTTTCATGATTGCCTCGTTCTATTTCTAGCTTGCCTCGCTCAATTTTCATGCTTGCCTCGCTCAATTTTCATACTTGCCTCACTCAATTCCATGATAGATAGCATCGCTGAATGTAGCAAGCACCACATGAAGTCATTCGTATCTTTGAAGCCCTAATCCATATAAGCTTACTCTCACTAGTTGTTTATTTAAAAAATGAACGCATTGCTTACTCTTTATTTCATTAATTCCTGTATCATTCTAATCTATTATGGAACGTGAGTACTTGGTCCTCTATTTCATGTTTGCCTTGCTCAATTTCATGTTTGCCCTACTCAATTTCTAATTTGCCCCGCTGAAGTTCATGTTTGCCCCGCTGAATTTCATGTTTGCGCCGCGCAATTTCATGTTTGCCCCGCTCAATTTCATGACTGAATGGTTTACATTGACGATAGGTCGCCCCATGTGCCATTTAAAACCTTGTAGAATGTTGGGGGTGTTAGCAAAACCCATGTATGTGTGTGCACATGGGTATATGTATATCTATGCATATATGTATGTATATGCACTTATATGTGCATGTGTGCAAGCTATATGGGTGGGTAGGATTGGGACAAGCTCAAGTCGAGCCTGACCCATTCATTTATGGCAACATCTTCTGACCTAAGACTCATAACCTGACAAACTAAACTTTCCAGAACCTAGCCCATGACAGCTGACAATCAGTAGACAGATGATACTGACAAGGCATATTTTTGTTTCCACTCGTAAATTAAAGTTCTATCTATATCATTCACATAATTTCTGACTCCCATTTAAGAAGGCTACAATGGCACACAAATCATGAAAAATTTCCTGAATCGATGTCAGCAAAATCACCCTTGACATATCTTTGTTACATGCCGAGTGCTGAATTCAAGTGTAGATATGCAAGGCCCCTCACTGCTCCAAGTGTTACTTTCAGTGTACGAGGCCAATCCATCTTCGATTCACTAATACCTAAGTTATCAGTATCAGAAATTATAAGTT